>CM021545.1:5272826-5283211 GCA_010994315.2 Pisaster ochraceus | reverse complement strand
GTCCACAAATTTGTTCACATCAAAGGTCAGTACCGGCTGGAATTAAAATGTATTTCTTGTTCCCGGGGAGGGTGAGGGTGGGAGGGGGGAACTGCAACCTTTACATACAATTCAAGGTCTTAATCGTCAAATTCATCAGGAGATATTACTAAGTAACGTTTAAATTTGTAGTTTCACAGTAATAAGTTGGTAAATATTTAGTCGTCGTCTGAAAGCTAGCTGAGTTCGCCTTTTTGCGCCACCGTTCTTAAATTGTGCGTCACACTAACAGTTTACAGAACACGATGGATTCAAAAGCTTACGTTCGCTTCACTTTTTTCGAGCCAGTCATTCTTGCGAACCGATTTTTCCGTGTGTTCGGCAATACTTTGTCGCATGCTCAAAAACAGTTTTCATAGCTTCTTTCGTTCAACACTAAAACTGATAATTCGCTTCATTTTCGCACTTCGCATGAAATATGAACTGGCCTTCTCTAAATAGCCCGCTTACAAATTTCAAGAGGATTGGAATGAATTTACTCTTCTAAAAACGACGTGCTTTCCGTTTATTTCAAAAACTTTGGGAATGGTAATTGACGAAGCGTACATGAAATCTACTGGGCCCAATTTCAAAATGCCTGTAAGCACAAAAACTTGCTAAGCACAGAAAACTTCTGTTTAGCAAAAAAGGCTACCAGCCAAAATACCATACAGTAGACTGTTGCTGCAACTGGTTCCCCATTCAGTTCTTTGCTTATCAAAGACATTTGCTCAGCAGAATTGTTTGCTTCACAGCTTTATGAAATTGGGCCCCGTTCTTTCTAGAAAACTATACACGAAGTTTACTCTTCTCTGCTTTTTGTTAGATACATTGATGAGCCATAGGTATAGTAAGCTTTCAATGGACCAATACCTTTTGCTGACCCTCGTATGCTAAACAAGCAGAATTTCAATCTAACATCAGTTGGTAATGTTGGACCAATCCTCTGATGATTTTATAAAAAAAATCCCCCAAATTAGTTTTCCTTAATGTGTAAGGAAGGTAGGCTATCGAATAACATTTGAAAGCTCTACCTCCGTCTTCGCTAATGTAAACCGCATGTTGGAAGATTATAAAAGTCACAAGGGATATGAAGTTACAAATTGACGACTTGTTCCACCGACACGTGCGTAAATGCACGAACGCGTATTGACAGTTTAACGATTACATATGGTCGCCCTACCCCACCAGGTATCTGACATTTTGCAGTCACACGAAGTAAATTCTTGTATCGCAGGATTCCCGTCAGCCACACACTGTTTTACAAACTGTCACTGGGTTTAATTTATTGATAACATTTAACTTTAAATTGGCTTAATTACAATTTTATATCCTGACAATTTTCTCCGGCGTTTTAAGTTAAAGGTAGCCTTGGGTCAAAGATTGGTAAATACTAAAAAAAATCATGACCATAAAATCTTACCTGGTAAAATATAATGATAGTTTAAACTATTTTGAGAAAGGATCCCATTCGAAGTAAAAATGGTTTGAATAATGGTTCACCCCAAAATATTTGAATCTGAGAAATGATTCACGCATGAATCTTTTCCTAGACTTCCGAGGTTCGGTGTCCGGTTTGGTGTTTGGCCAGAGATGCGATTGGTACCCGCTCTCACTTCGCTAAACGTGGATGGACTCGGCGTTCTTGTGAAAATACAGTGGAAGTTCTTTGATGCTTTCTCAGCAAGTTTGACCAGCTCGACCGTTCACATGTGACTTTTATTACATCTTTCTTGATTATTTTGCCTAAAAATCAGCACTACACGTTGACAAAACCAACCAATGACTAAGTCGTTGGTTTTGTGGCCAAGTACATATATTATTAATACTCAAAACACCATCCAAGCACACTGAAATTTCAGCAAATGAGGAGAACCTACTATATGCTGAAAAAATACTTTCTGTCATTAATTTTCTGCACAATCATAATCATTACCTTTATATCAGATTCATATTTTCAAGACTGGTGCGAGAATAAACTTTACAGATATGCAACTTTTTTCAAAAAGAAAAGGAAAAAAACCAACCACACTTAAGTTTGTATAGTGTTTTTCACTTTTCTATAATGGCTTTTTTATTTATAGAGAAAAAGAGCAAATCAGTTGATCAGCTAAAAAGACGCATTCTTGACTTTCTAACTAGTTAGGCACAGCTTTTAGATTGAAACTATTCGAACTTTAAAACAAGTATCAGTGTAATTTGTTTTCAAAACTGACTCTTTTTTTGCTCTTTACGCTTCAAAACCCATGGACCAATTTAGATTGAACCATACGTCTATGTTATGACTGTCATGTTTCCAAGGCTTAATTGAATGCAAAGTTGTTTTGTTGGAATAACCATTTTTACGTAACATTTGAAATTTTCACCACCAAGTTTTATACAACAACCGATTACCTTTTTCTACTTTATTTGTCCTCAATACCAAAAAGGGAATTTAGATCCTTTCCAATTTTCACAAAGCTAATGCAGAGTAAATAGCCTATATTTAAAAGTACGAGTACATTTGCCCCGACCGTCGTGCTTCACACAACTATAAAGTTGTTGTTTTGTCTTCATTGCATTTTGTACCCGACATCATAAATAACTCTCCATCAACTATTAGTAGGCCTATTAAGGTTACTTTCGGAGAAATTAGGTTTGAACCAGTCGTACACATTACCTTTATTTTTTCGATGAGATCCTTGTTCGGTGGCACTCCTGGTTCAATGGCAACAGCTATATTATCGTATCCATTCTCGTTGACAACTACAGCGGACATTCCACTCAACGATGAAGCTACCTGTTTGGTAGTACACCACAACCCCAAACACACAGCGACACACATCAGCATCGGTGCGGACATCATCATTGCACGAACCGTAACTACCAGTTCAGTGGCTTCGCCATCGATCAATAAGCCAAGACTGTTCCCAGAACACCAAGAACTCCTTGTTTGTACTTCATTAGTGATTTCATATTAACAGCAAAACAGTCATGTCACTGCACGAGAACATGGCGGAGTACACTTACTGCGCAAAAAAACAACTGTACTTTGAACAATCCAGACCACGTGTAACAACACCGGGCGGTTTGCTTGTCGTTTGACCTAGACTACATCAATAGGCTGAATTTGACACGAGTTTTGTTGCATGGCGAGCAGTAGCCCCTCCTTATACCCAGCTACTAACTGACAGCTTTGGTGAATGGATTTTGAAGTGAATTGTCTTCTCGTGTAACACGACACATTGGTTTTTAACACACAGCGTTCTGGCCAAATGCCAGTTAAAACACCAGAGGACCAATCACAACTCACTCTTAGTAGCCCCACTGACTAGTTCACTGCTGAAAAACGTCCCTATTTCATTTGAAACGTGGACAAGTGAAAAAGGTGTCGAATTAGTGAAATGACAAGCTAACTGGTCCTGCTGGCCAGTCACTAAACAAAAACAAAAAAACCCCAGGGCAAACCTTGAGATGATATTGTCAATCTTTGTAGATGATAACTTCAACCAGTTAGTTAGGATCACAATGCAGAATGCTGTTTCAACGAACTATGTTCCTTATCAAAACTTCTTTGGACTTTTCCTCGACATTTTTGTTTATCCTTGCTGTTCAAACTGATCTGCTTTTGTGAACTTGTTGAACTAGCAGTTCAAAGCCAATACATGAATAATTAGATTTTGTATGCGGTGCACCACCCACTTTGTCTGGCATGAATCTTGTGTCTGAAATCATGCACATGAATAAACAAATAATCTAAAGTCTTTCCTTTTGGAAATATTTGTATTGTCCTCGTGATAGCTGTTTTTAGTCTTTATAAATATGAATAATTCTAATAATGGAGACTTATAGTGGGCCATGCCTGTCACGTAGTGACACTCCTGGCACAGTATGGTATGTTAATCCCCATTGCATAATTCTCTTCTTGTTCGTCCAAGCACTGCACTATTTTGTGCACACATGGCAGAAGTAAAATACACTGAAGGAAGAAATAACCGCAACTTCTGCCTTCTTTTACATTTTAACTTCATTAAAGTAAACCACTTTATTTCGGCAGCTCTCCCAATTTGTTTGTTTGGATTTAGGGGGTTTTTTACTGAAAAGGAAGAATGGTACAACAGTACAAAAGTTATCACTCAAAATAAGAGCTAGTGCCACAATTTTTCAGAAAAGATCAAAGTGGGCTCTTCACTTAGATTGGGGAGCGATAAACCCCACAAAAGACTTGTCACAATCGGTTCCAACTCTTATCTGGAGTTTGAAAGATGACTTTGTAAACAGGCAGCCAAAGTGACGAAAAACACTCATAATGGGGACTATTCCAGCCGCAGCACCATGACAAAACTGATAAAAAAAATAAAAATTCGACATCGTCAAAACAGCACCTATTAGGATTCAATTTGAAGTATCTTGATAGGAAATACTTAACACAATCTTACAAATATAAAAATGTTACATGAATTTTAATTGAGTTATAAACCGTTGGTTTAACTTTTAAAGCTTGGGTTCATTATATTCAAGGTATGCATATGTTAGGGTACATCTCATGAAGACAACGTGGTAAGCGGAAACAAAAGGGTGAATTCCTTAACTCTGAATAGTTTTTAAAGATAATTATGGTTTGCCTTTATCATTGGGTTTTGAAGACCCATTCAACCTTAACCTCATTTTCTGGTAATGGAACCGAGGTTGCTTCATAAATCACTGCAGCCCACCAGCCAGAGGAAACCCGTAAACATGTGTGCTTGCTGTGTGAACCAGAAACACCGGGGTCAACCCCTACTCTACCACGATAAATGTTCAGGGTTCTTTTATGTGCACTTCCGATCCTAGTAATTGGGACCTACGGCTTATTGTCCCACAAGGACACACAAGTGCTACGACCGGGACTTGAACCCACACTCTGCAGATCAGAACCACAAGCATAGCTTGAGTGCGGTACTTTTAACCGCTCGGCCACGACATTACACCTGGAACTTTGAAAAAAAGTAAGGTAACATTTTGATAAAAACAGTGAAATGGTTTTTGATTCCGAACCCTACTCCAGCATCAACAAAAATTCCGCATACTAAAATAATGGTGCACCTTGCACATCAACATTATTTGACTTTAAAAAATATCCACAATTTTAAGTCATGCACTAAACGTTAAGACGAAGGATTTCATGACAGTATTTATAGATTTGTATGGCTCGGTTAACTAGTGCTAAACCTCAACTAGTTAACTCGGAAGAGGAGCTGCCATTCGCTCACTCTTGTCTACATGCAATGACTTGCGTACGACAACAGTGAACTGGGAATAGGGAACTTACTTTTGTCCTAGCGTATGGTCCGCAAAAGAGCGAATAGGTATTTTTCATTTTCCACATTAATTTTCAACTTTGAATTACATGAAATGAAGTGGTTGGAGTATGTGACTGAGATATCGGCGCATTAGACGAAGATAAAGTGTTCCACCATGAGTTGGCTTGTTAACCTTTGACCTATCAGATGAAAAGCATGATAACCTTCTGCCCTATTTGAAGACTTCTATAGGCAGGGTAACAATGTTGTCTGTTGCTAAACCCTAGGTAGACAATTTGATAGAAATGGCGAGGGATGGCTGAGGGGTAGCGCCTAGCTATAAAACATTGATATTTTAACATGATGTGTATTTTTTTCTTCAAAAATGCACTAACGCATTTAGAATCGAACAATTTAATAATATTTGTTGAAGCGTGCGATGGAACCAGGGAACTTTAAATTCTCATTTCTATGTTCATGCTGTGATACCCTAAGTTTGACCATGTCACACGTCCTAGAGGGGTTATCAATCAACACTGGTAATTTATTTGGTCAGGATGGGGCTGGACAAAACTCTGCCAGGATCATTAACAATTATACAAAATCAGTATGTCAGTTTTCAATGGTAGATAAAACTAAAACTATAAAACTTAATTAGTAAAGCAGACATGTAGGCACAAATTAACTCAGGCAATACCTGGACATGTAAACAACACACTCGGAAAAAAAGGTTGAACAAAACAAATCTAAACAAACTCTCTTAATCTATGGAAAAAGCTTTGAAGCATGAGCTTACAACGTCCAAGGGGCACACTGTATCATAAAACCAAAACGGTGCCTCGAGTGTTTGTTCATTTGTTGGTGGTGTTTGTTTGTTTGTTTGTTGGGGTGTTAGGGAGTTTGTTTAATGTTTTTTTTTTGCATTGTTCCCATGCAACTGCGCCAAAGGACTTGTTCATTCAGAGCCTGACAGTCGACCCTCTCTATAGGGTTATTTGCGTGGTTCGAATAATACTTGTAAGAAGTGGGTGTGTTGCCGCGCACACAAAAAAACCCATAAACTTGACACTTTTAAGGCTGTCTATACACATACGGAGTTTGGACATACTTCAAAACCTCAAAATGTGATATAAGCCACGGCGCAAGATGAGTGGAACACTTAAAACATGTTCTTCTTCAAATTATTACAGTTTGTAGGTTGAGGTTGGTTACAACCCGCAGGTTCGAAAGTGCAGTTAGCCTAACCAAACTATTGACCAAGAGGAACCATGCATCTTAGATGCATAGCTACCTACCACCAGAAGTTACTTACAAGCAGTTACAATTTTTCAAGGGTGAGTGCTGTATGCGATCAGAATAATTAAAAAAGCTTTGAGTAGTGGCGGCTTGTAGTGCGGTGACGCCAACCCCTTCCACTGACGTCACACGCTGCCGGGTACTGTCTGCCCATGAACTGCCATCTTGGAAATCAAAAGGCAGTGACAACGCGGTGATAGTGTAAACGCAGAAGAGTTGCTGTGTACTAAACAGTATTCCACTCCAGGATAATGACGCTCAAAATGGCACAACCAAACTGTTAAGCAATGATGCCGTCAGGTGAATGGTAAACTCTGTGGCTGCAGAACTAACGGGTAAGTTTTCATGTTAACGTAGTTCTGAGCATGCGCACATCTCCGGGAAAAATGGATTTTACTTGTAAGTCTGCTGCCACCTGGTGTCCCCAAAAGACTTCGACTGAGTCAATAATAATTGCTTTACTCGCATGACTTGCGATAAAATACATAAAGGGATTTTGTTTCTATTTTTTTTTCCCCAAGAAGGAGGGTTCTACCCCGCCAACTTACTCCGGCAACTTGTATAAACAACCTCACTATAAGCTATAAAATACAGAGCGTCAAAAAACAATCCCAAGGAAAACAGGCACTTGTATATTTACAGGATTAAAGAGCGCCCTCTCCTAAAGGTTAACGAAGGATACTTACTGGACTGTCCTGTGCACAAACCTATACTCTATCACAATTGTTTCATAAAGGCATTATGTATATTGAGGATTGCGATAGAATGACGTCGTTGCACGAGGTCTACATAAAAAACAAGATTCTGCAGAATTTGTTTTCTGTGCGTCTGATTGCGATATTATAATTGATAAGTAATCGTGGGACTCCTGTAATGGTATGCATTCAGTGGGTTGCTAAACAACAGACAAGTACCCCTTTTGGAATGTCCTTGTCTGTATGGAGATGGCGAGTACCAAGATGACGATATTCAGACGCTATGTTTGCACTGTTTTAGGCTGGTTATCTTCCACTGGATGAACCCAATGATAAGCCGATGTTGACACGCGCCATTCAAACTTGAAATTCAGCAAACACGAAAGATACAGGTAACTTGTCATATTGTCACTGCATATATAGCTTCAATTTTAATGAGTATGCATCTTTAGAATGATTATCTTATACTTTTAAAGATGGTCATGTACTTGATGTAATGTTGTTAGTCATGTGAGCTTTTAGCATGACAATGCAAACATCAACAACCTGTAGTTTTAGTGACAGAATGGAGTATGAGATGCTCACTTGCTGCCATGTTGCCACTCGGATTGACCCAAAACGAAAAATGACCTCATTTCATGTCGACTATTAAATATTGCAAAACAACGGTTAATCTTGCTGCAATTGAACAGTGCCTATTTTCATAAAGCTGTTAAGCAGAAAGTTCTGCTTGGCAAATTTCCTTCTTAGCAAGAAATGAGCGGGGAACCAGCGGCAACAATGTAAACTTTATGGACTGTTGGCTGGTAACCTGTTTCTGCTAAGCAATATTTTCCTGTGCTTACAGGCTTTATGAAATTGGGCCCAAGTAACATGCGATTTTGAGTGGAAAACCAGCATGTCATAATGACAACACGTATGGTTTAGCGTCTACGGAGCTCTGAAAGTGCCACCAATTTGTGGAGATTCTGAGATAATTTACTGCAGGATGATGACGCAGAATATTGCAGCCATTTTTAATTCCAACAAAGCATTTAACACGCGACACATCACTACTATAATGTAAAACTGTAAGTGGAAATATTTTATTGAAATAGAAAAACAAAAACAAACTACAAACAAGTTTTTACAATATTGCCATAGATAATTATTGGAAAAAGTCAAAAAGTTTGTCGGTGGTCAGATGTAGCAATAAAACAGTGCGGGCGAAAATATGGCAGAGGCACATTAAAAGGGTTATTAGGTGTGAGGGCGGGGCTGACACAGTGCCGTTGGTGAATTATATGAATGAGGTCAGAAGAAGTACGAGAGTGGAACTAGCAGAAACAAACTGTAGGAACCACAAACACCAATGGGTAAGAGAATTTTGTTTATCAGAATATAATGAAAGGATAACTACATCTAATAATCGTATTAAATAAGCTTATATATATTTCAGAGCCATTGAATGTCCCAGGTGGTCGACTCGGCATTTTTCTACAACGAAACTTGGCTTAAAGAAGTGGTAAAACATTGAATCTGTGATTACGCACAAATAAGATTGCTGACCCTGACTGCACCAAGAGGATCGTTGTGTAATTATTTCATACAAAGTGGACACCTGTGTGGCACCTAATGTACCCCGTATCGTGTGACTACCGTTGCTCTGGAAACAATGAAGTCCCGACTCTGAGCCTAAAATCCAGCCCTAAATTTAGATTTGGGGCTAGGGCTTAGTTTATAGATAAATGGTGAGGGTCACAATTAGGTTTTTGATGTACACTACATGGTATAGGGCTACAGTCAGGTTTGGGCTACTTTAGGTAAAAGTTTAGGGCTACTGTTGGGTTAATGGTTTGGAGTACAATTAGGTTTGGGCTGTATTAAGGTTTAGGGTTGGGACTACATCATGGTCCTAGTCAACAGATGGGTCTCTGGCCGCATTAACGTGAAACACACCCATATATAGACCAAGGATAAGTAGGGTGGGCAGACGTTAAATCTCGGTATCAGAATAATTTCCGTCAGAATAATTTCCGTTTTTATATCTACAAAATCGTCTTTATAATTGTATGTTAAAACAATTTCCTTGCATTTGTTGATAATATAAAACATTATGATCTTAGCTCTACCTAAACCCACCTAGGTTTACCCACAGTCTAAAATTCCCATTGCTATACCTTATCTTGGTTCAAGTTAGTAAACATAACAGAAGCAGAAGTCTATCAAACCTTATGAAATTGAACATTATGAAACATTGTTAACGACTCACGGATAGATCTGGACTATTGTTATTGACTATTATTTTGCCAAAATTTCTTCCAACATCTTTCTAAAATATCTGACATATAAACAATCGGTCATCCTACCGGATTTGAAACCTTTTGACCTTCAGTTTACACCAAATGGTCTCTACTACATGTATAACAATTGTGGTAATTGTTTTAATGAAATCTGAAGTGAAACCCTGACGCTAAGCGTATGTAGGGTTCACTGCACCCGCTCCCCCTTCCTTTCGAAACTCATTAACAGAGTCTTCAATATTGGCTTCTTTAAACTTATGAACCTTGACGAGATAAGCTAAACCCAACACTAACAAGAAAGCTGCAGCAAGTCCCCCCAGCACGATCAACGCGATCTGCCAACCAGCAAGACCTACTTGGTCTAAATCACTGGGGGGTTGAGGGATAGTCTCCCTCAACACCGCCTGCACAGCATTTGAGAATCCAGACGGGTTACCAGCATCATCGAAAGCTCGCAGGACGAATGCGTAAGAGACTACGGTGGCTCCCTCGGGTTTGGGGACGAGGATGGTATATTCTTCCAGGGTACCGAAGTCACGTGGTGCTGAGATGTTTCTGTTGGGTATGTCGGTTGAGTTTAGAATATGATGAGCGTCTGGGGACGAGTCGTTCTGCCACGCAAGGATGGACTCGGCACGGATGATCTCGTATCGAGACGCTAAACCATTCAAATAAAAAAATATATATTTAAAAAAGTTCATAAGTGTCGAGTAACCTTAAGACATTGTACTAAAAAAATCATAGAAAAAGTGGCATTGTTTGAAAGTCAATAATAACAGTGCCCCAAAAGTTCATCTGCCTTTTTGATTGAACGTTTCCTATTATTTGTTATT
>CM021545.1:5260885-5271826 GCA_010994315.2 Pisaster ochraceus | reverse complement strand
CCTGAATGTAGATCGTAGTAAAGAGAGGCCACCGAAGATAACCATATTCAGCTTGGGGCTCAAGTAACTCTGGCTGGATTCAAACCGGGGTGTAATGCTGCACTATCACATTAACCTTGTCAGGAATAATGCAACTAGCAATAGACCCCTCGCACATGACGTCACGAAACCTTAACAGCGCCCTCAATGAGGTTAATGAAGACCGATCATTGCTAAGAGTTGTGCACAGCCCGTGCACGCATAACTCGTTTTAATTGTTTCACCTCGGCAAGGGGGTCTGTATACTTTTTTTTTAAAGCTAGACATGACTTTTTCCCGACTGGGTCTGACAGTCGTCGGTTCAGTCTCATTTAAGAAACTGGTACGTGAATTTCACCAATAGCTGCATTGGATTCGTTTGTAAAGTGTTGGACCAGTCAAGTGTTGTGGTGTTGCAGCTCGTTTCTCTTGGACTTAAACTATCTTCGTCACTTGGCTGAGTATAAGGAGTTGAAACTCCTTTTAAAACAAGACTTCAGAAAATTTTGTTGCACAGAAATTTTTTCAATTTTGATGAGTACCTGCTCCGTTGTCGAGATCGTCCCCTGGTGCAGTCCAAGTTAGTACGACTGTGCTCTGATTGAATACTGTCTGTTTGACACGGAGGTCAAGCACGTCATCGGGTGGAAAGACGTCGTCCCCTGGCGTGAAGCCCACGGGGAGCTCTTTAACATAGCTAGACCCTCCGGGGGTTCCGCGGCTGAAGGACGGTGCAGGTCGGCCGGTTGGCTCTACTGGTGGAGCCCCAGGAAATGGGATCTTGACACCACCTATTGGGGTTGTAAACAACTGGAGATGAATAAGGTATAATGGCAGAGTGGGGCATGAGGTAAATACCAGTCGAGGTGGATATCAGTCGAAGTTGGGCTACGAGCAACCACGAACATGATTTGTCGACACAATTACGAAAACATCACGGGAAAGCTACGTATAAAGAAAGAGGCTCAAACGAAACATCATTTTCGTTTGACAGCCCACACCTGTTATCTTTATGTAATTCCTTTTCCAAACAGTGGGCATAATGGGATCATTCACAAGCCAGTACGGCTGCTGACCGCTCCAAGCAGATTAACCGCTCATCCATTAAGAGTAAAGACCAAAGTAATTCAATGTTACACACATAATGGGTGAAAAGGAAAAATAGTTTCCGAGTTTTTTGTAGCCCAAACTCGGAACTTCTTTAATGGAGCTTTCCGGTAATGATTCACTAACATATAAAATAATGAAATGGACATTGATACAGAAAGAATCGTGTTAATTTTTTTGGCAGGGGGCGTAACTATACACAAAACATATCCTGACCTATTGCTGGAAGGTTGAGGGCCTGATCGGGGTCTACAATAGGTCGAGCTTTAGCGAAGGCTGAGGTTGAATCAATGATGATCGCATTACCGTCGTTGTTATTCACGTCAATCTGTATACCATAGTAACCCACCCCGGAAAACTCAGTAAAGGTTCTGGAGTACACTCCGTCATTCTTCGTTACGTCCGCTCCTGAGGATGATAACAATTTAGAATTATTCTACAATAAAAGTGTTTAACTGAAATATTAAAATAAAGCTGGTTCTTCATAGAGCTGTTTTCAAGTGTAGTGTAAAGCAAGCCATTTTTAACGACTACAAAGGCTCAAAACTGATGAACTATAAAGGGACAATGTTTTTCGAAATAACATTTCGTTCCATCGAAATGTTTTTTTCGTTACCTCCAAACAAATTTCATTCACACGAAATAATATATTGTTTTTTTCCCTCGAAATAAAATTCCGATGGAACGAAATAATATTTTAAGGGCGGGAACGAAATTATTTTGTCAGGGAACAAAATATTGTTTCTATGTAGTGCGATATACCGGCTCCATTGTCCAGCAGCTGGAGCCTGACTGGGTCGTAGCCGTCCGGCCTCTCGATGGTCGCCCAGACATTAGCGTAGATCATCGGGCTGAACCCCTGCCTGATCTCGGCATACGCAGTCAGGGGCTCCCCGTTGGCGAAGTCCGTGATGGAGCCACTCAACTCTGATGTCACGACAATGGGCTCGACGTCATCACTCGCCGGATGTGACGAAATGGCGATTGCAACCTCTTCTTTACCGTACCGGTTGGAAACTGTGTATCTCCACGAACCTGCCTGGAATTATTAAAGGACAATAAACAGTGGTCACTGACATGCCGAAACTTGAAGTGTGCTCGCAGGTCATAATCGACCCCGGGTAAGAGTTGACCCGTACACCAGATCACACGGGCACAGACCATTTGTAGGTCAGGCTCACCCTAAAACTGTTTGTTTTTATAATTAGGTCGGATTCTGGGTCAGCTTGACCCATTTCTGGGCCAGTTTTACACCGATTACGGGTCACACTTACCCAGAGAAGGGTCAGGCCCCTGAGACCTGGAACCGGGTCAATTCCGGCCAGGAAGTTGTTTAGAGTGTGTTTCTGTGGTCAAGCCAAAATGCATGGACACTTTTAAGGGGCATCTTGGCGTAAGAGCGATTGAGTCGAGGCATAAGAAGCACCAATAAGGTGAGCGGACAACACGTCGTGGTTTCACCAATGCCTATAAGCCAATTATAGCAACATGATTAACCCCGCAAGCAAAGGATGTCAAATATCACTACTCATCTTGCAGTGTAGCTATAGCTGTAGCCGACATTTACAAACTGAAATGCACTGTTTGCACAATTAAACCAAAACACATTTTTACATCTTCTTTTAGTTCCTTTCTCTTCTGAGAGTCTGCAGATATCGCTCATTAAAATGATATAAATAATAATAATAAATAAATAAACAAATGTTTTTGTTCATCTCAGGAGGCTGTTTTTACAGTAAACGCCCAGGGATTTGTAGACGAAGCCATTAGGGCGAAGCTTCCAAACAGCTGAACAGGCCGAACGAAGGACGGACTATAAAACAATGCAATTGATTAGTTATTATGTGGGGGTCTGCTGCCATTAAATCACGCATGCGTGGTCTGTGGTTCACTCGAACGCATTAATAGTCGACTGATTCGTCAAAATATGGCAACTCATTTTGGCTCGTAAAACAATTACTTGCAAAATACAGTGCAATGATTATTATTATCTTAATATTTGACATATCTTTTCGGCAAAAACCTACCATTTAGCGTTAAACCAACTTTTTGTGTTATTGCAAAAGTTTACAAAACTTTCTCCGCCACGAAACCAAACCGCTATCTCGACAAAGTGACGTAACTTCGTTAGTTGACTAGAGAAACGGTGCTCCAGAGCTAGGTTGATCCAGTTGGACTAGCTAGTTCAACCATGCAGCGTTCGAGTGACATCTAGATTGACTATGGTTAAGTCAAGTCGACTCTAGTCAGCCACTCGAACTTGCTCAAGTTACTGATGCGAAGGGTGTTAGTAAAAGTAATCTTTCCAGAATCAGAAAATTCAGTGATATTTTGTTTACTAATTATGTACTCATAAACCTGTTTCCTTCATTATGTAAAGCTTTATAATTCTACATGTTGGTTTGAAACTCTCACCTGTGCTGTATCTTTGATCTTAACTGTGAGAATCCTGAAGGATGTATCGACGCCATAGCCGTCATAAGATGAATCAATCACGCTACCGCTGGGTGTCGTGATCGTTACATCAATAGCTGCAAATAAGATGAAACATTCAAGAAAATATGACTCACTGAACCGCTTGCCTTACAATAGACAGTTGTGTAGCACTCGTACCCACTTCTCGTACTCGACTAAAGTACTGTTTTGATGATAAATACTAATAAATATCATTGACTTGTTGCGCCCATTCCATACAATGTACATGGTACTCGTACACGCACTAGTACTCGGCTGGCATAGTCAAACTCGAGTGCTATCCTGCCAACGTACTCGGCAGTACTTGATACTCGACCGAAATGTACTTCCCGATAACACTGACAATATAGCCTTGGGATTGGTGAAAGGTTGAAAAAGTATTGTTGAATAGATGGACTGCACATGATGTCAGTGGTCGCCATCTTTGATGACTAACAATGGAAAAGTGCAGGCGTGTACGCGCTGCGCACGACTCTCAGCCAATGATTGTCCTTTAAGCGTGCACGATTCATCAACGATGGCGGCCAAGGCAAGGGGTCTAGAAAGCGGGCAAAGTAGCTGGAATATTTACTTACAATGTACTGAAAAACGGATAAAGCCTCAATAAGAATATCTTATCGTAAACTTGGGTGTGATCCCTGGCTACACGGCAGCTAACGGTTGAATGGCTTATGACTGGCACCCCCAAACAAAGATATTGACTAAATAGGAAGACCGCCAACATAGGGCTATAGATAGCTCAGTTGGTAGAGCACCGGTACGTTAATCCGGAGGTCGTTGGTTCAAGTCTCGCTCCAGTAAATTTTTCTTTGTTCAAACCAAAATTAATTAAAAATGTACCCAGTCAGTTTCTCTTGTGGTTTATTACTTGATATAAGAATATCTTAGTAAACTTACCTCGCACATTAATTTTTGTCCAAGAGAAGCTGAACTCCGTCCTCCTTCCCAGGGTGGTATCCATATAAACACTGCCATTCCTTTCCTCGTTACGTTCTAATGACCAAGACGTACCCACGAGCTATTTGAAACAAAACAAATCAAACAAACAAACAAACATAGTGATGACTTTCGATTCCCGGAATTTAAATAAGCCAGGTGTCAAATTATGTGGACAAAATAACTAAGAAATTCCAAATTGTTTTTTGTAATTTTCAGTCAGATATGACCACTAAATGTGATGTTAATTTCACAGCTTAACTTCTAATCTTTTTTAAAATAGAGGAAGAGAATTTTACTCCTCAAAAAAAGAAAAGAAACATTGCTCACAAGGAAATTATCTACAAAATATTTAACTACCTGCACACGTTTGTTTGCGTCAATGACGTCACCTCTCTCCATTGTTGCAGCGAAGGCGTCATACAATGTGTTAGAACCAGGCTCGTTGGAGTAGAAGAAGGTTTTACCACCTCATAAAAAACCACACAAATTTTCAAATTTTGACAAAATTAGACAAAGTCTATACGTATACATTCTACATGCTTCTCTGATCATGTTCTTTTCTTATTTTCAAGATATCTTTCTTGAATTTTAATATTTTATATATTTTTGCTAATATTATCTCCCAAAACAAACCCCACCATAATAGAATTTACTCAAATAATTTGACAAAAATATCACAATTTTTGTTCTTGGTGTTAGCCTTGGAGGTTGTTATCACCTGTTGCCCTTGAAATACTAGGGAGCAAGGTGGAAGCGCCTTGAGAAAAGGCTAACGTGTCGACGATGACGCCAGAGTTGATGACGTCATCCATGACGTCAGCCACGTAGGGAAGATTGTGTGGGTTGGGGTTGGCCTCGCCACCGTGTTTCTCCTCACCGTCACTAATAAGCATAATGATCCCACCTTTCGGGTTTTCTCCGCCCTTCGATAATACCTAGGTAGAGAGACGAAACAAAAACACACTCCAACAACTCCTGGGTCAAAATTGACCCGGATTTCTGATCCCGTGGGGCCTGATCCATTTCTGGGTCAGTTGACCCGGAATCAGTGGTAAAAATTACCCAGAGAAGATGCAGAATCCGAGATGACTTTCCATTTTTGAACGATTATCCAGGTTAGCCTGAGACCCGAAATGCGGGCAAATCTGACCCAGTATTTTGTAGAGTGCAACCCCCCCAACCCCCAACCCCAATGCTATTCATATTTTGGTCAAGATAACGTTCAGCTTTTTTGGAGACATTATTGTGACCGTGCAGAGCTATATTCGGTAGGAAGAGTCTCTCATATTTTTAACAAGAGCAATTGGCACACTTCTCTTCAGCTTCTACCTCTGCCTTGAAAAAAAAAGTCATTTAAAATTGTAACGGTTCTGTCTATGTAGGCCTACGGTGTAGTAAACAAAGTCAACTTTACACATTTTTTAAAAATTAAAACAAAACAAAACTCTTGCTGCAGCTGTCGTACGCGTGCTAACGCCGTTTGATTATTTTTGTAAGTGTCGGGGGGGGGGGGGTTAAGCATTGTTGTTTCTTGATACGCAAAAAACAATGATAACTTGTCTTTCAATAAAAACAAAAAATCTGAGGAGCAACCCACCTCTATTGCTTTCAGAAGACCATCGCCGATAGCTGTCCATCCATTAGCATTAGTCGGCAGAGCTTCCAGCAATTCAGCACGGTCAGCATCTGAAGTAACTGTTATCAACTCTTGGAGTTTAACCGCCCTCTCGTTGAACTCTACAATACCCACCAAGCTTCCATCGATAACAATGGAGGAAAGGAAGTTGGCGGACGAGCTGATCATCTTTACGAACTTCTTGGCATCCTTAAAGTCGAACAAGGAACAACAACTTAACACATTGTCAGACATGGATTATGTCCTAAAAGGTTTGTCGGTACGCGGTAATTATTGCTGTACTTATGGTAACAGAGTGCAATTTTGTATTTGTCGAGAACCAATTACGTGATTTTGATGCAAAGACGGATGTACATGGTTCAGGCGAACAGGGAGTGATGTACCGCACTGCTCTCAATGAATAACAATCAATTTGCTTTAATGTTGTTTGGTTTTACCCTTATGCACCGATGTGTGTAAAGCAGTGTATACTTGGTAGTTCCAGAGTCCTGTGAATACAAACCCCAACCTTTGGCTTGCTAAAATGGCGCCCGTGGGTGTTTCCCGTTCAAAAAAATAGATAGAGCTCATGTTTCCCCATCTTAGTTTTGATCTCAAACCAGTAGATACCAACAACATAAAAAGAAAGAAATATTGATAGCCACCGTTTTGCGGCAAACTTACCCTCATGCTTCCCGAGGTGTCAAGGAGAAGAACCACACGAGCTTCTCTGTGCTGGACGATTGTAAAGGACGGGACCAGACCCTGGTCGCCTATCTCAGTAGCAGGGTTGCTTCCATCTGAGGTGACGATGAAAGTTTGGGATTAAAACAACCAATACTATTACGAAATATTGAATTAATTATAGAGACACAACACAAGTGTGACACTTTCTTGATACGCTGGATATATCCATGGCTCTGCTTGCCGCAATTGATTGTTAAGCGCCACATTGCGTGGACCGTAACACAGAGAACTGCAGTTAGCAGCCAGCACTGTATTATTACTAATATGACTATATATTTATGGTAATGAACTCAAAGAAGCCTCATAAGTGAACTTAGTCATAGTAGTTAGCAAGCCTGAGGAAACCTGTAACCAAGGGTGCTTGCTATGTGAACCCGCCAGAAACACCGGGGCTAACCCCTACGCTTTCACGATAAGAGTTCTGCGTTCTTTTAAGTGCACAACCGATCCTAGTTCACGGGACCTACGGCTGTCCTATCCGAAGTTTAAAAGCAAACAGAATAGTTAATGGTCTGACGTTTCGACCCTATATCAGAGTCATTCTTAATTAAAGGCTAAATGACAACACAACACACATACATACATAAATTGATTGCTATCTATGTGAGGACTTTCCTTTGTCCCTCTAACTTAACACTCTCCATAGACTTAGCGCACGAAAAAATGTGAGGACACAAAAATACAAAGGATTCCAATGTGAGGACAACAATGTCCCTTTTGTTTTCCTTTGTTCTATTGTCCCCACTCGTATGGTATTACCATTGTACTGGTGTAACAAAAGCAGTCAAGTGGAAAGAATTGAAAAAAAAAGAGACAGGCAGAAAGCACTCAGAAAAAGCTAGGGATAAACAACGTTGACTAGTGTTAACTCAAAGAATGTGAATATTGAATATGTTTCTGTTTAAAGAATTGCATCAGACCCACTACTGAAATCTTCGTGCTCCTTTATAATCTCCCAGTTGCTTCTTCGTGAGCATAGACGGTTGTGCTTGTTCGGGGCCTCTCTGTTATGGAGACTAGGTTGGTCTTGCTGGTTGTCGTCACAAAATTTAGTTATCTGAAAAACAACATAAAATACAGTTAGAGAATGTTAATTACTAAACCATAGGACACTATCCTTTGAAATTGACACGGGGTTTGCAATCATGTTTTCGCACGAAGAAAAGTTAACATGTTTAGTTTCTGTCTTCGTTATTTTTCGGATTAAACGTTCTGTGTAATACTAAGTTGTCAACTTGGCGTGTTCCAAGGGGGGACTTTTTGGACACTAGGTGGCACCAGACTTATCGGGTAAATCCATTGTTCTCGGTAATGTGCGCTTGCTCAGAACTACGTTAACGATGGAAATTTACCAGGTGAGTCTGCTGCCACCTTGCATTCCAAAGTCTCTCATTGTCTAATTTGACGACCAGTCAAATTATAATAACTCTTTATTATTGATTCACTTTTCTGTACACCAGAAAAACAAAAGGTCATGCTCTTCTGACGAGACAGAACTGTTTATAAAAAAATTAAGAAACGAGTTGAAGCCCAATTTAGAACATTCAAAGACTTACCTTTGAGAGTGGGTATGTGCTATACATAATGGATGCCGTGACGTCATTTTGCTCCTTCAATACATAATAGATGCACCCCTCCTCGTAGCCTCTATACGAGTCGCCCACGCAGTCACGATAAGCCAGGCTCTCGGGGAGAAAGATGAGCGGCTTGCCGTTGTGATTGTAAGAACATCTGAATGAGACACATTACTGGTATTGCACAATTTTGAAAATGAATATAGTTTTGGTTTATGAAAACATGAACTTTTGATTCAAATTTCAAATTCAAACCCACTAGTGTTTCTTGAGCTGCGGCAAAATTACCACAACATGTAGTTTGATTGTTTACAATAACCTTTTTATTTTTAAACGCTGAATAGTGTGTATTTTGTAAATGTGGTTTCCCAAAACTAGCTCTATTAGGCCTTCACAATTGGGAATTCTGAGTCATTACCCCCTGCACCAACGGAATAAACCATAAGGACAAGCGCCATCTTTAAAAGTACACCTCAATGCATTTCGGGAAACCGAGTACAGTTTTTAAAAAGTCAAGCTGCCAAGATGGACGCCAAGCTGTAGTGTACATGCCAGTTATAGCTGTGTACACTAAATTGCTTCAAAATTAGCGTGACATGGTGGTTGCCGATGTTGCTCGGATTAGTACTTCACCCAGAATGCTCTGCGCGCCAATCATGCGCAATGGGACATGCATGGCTATTTCAAATATACACTCTGGAAATTCTCGGGTCGGAATTGACCCGATTCCTAGCTCCAGAGGGTATGAACCATTTCTGGTTCAGTATGATCCGCAACCTGTGACCGAATGACCCAGAAATGGGTCAAACTGAAGCAGACTCCAAGCCAATATCCCATTGTTTAACCAGCTTCCTTGTCGGCCTGACCCACAAACGGGTCAGGCGCCCTGGGACAAGGAGCCCAGGTTATTTCTGACCCGGGAATTGTTTTAAGTCAAACTGTGTGAAGCTTCACAGGTAGATAAGATCAGGGAGTAAGACTCAAGATGGTAACCTTGTAAGTATAGACCATTCATACCTCACACCTTCGAAACTTTGCGTTATTGGTGAGAAATAAAACTCCTGGTAGTTGTTGGGATCGCCCACTGCATCAGCGTATTCATCAAAAAGACCCCAGCGAAAGTGACCCCACTCGTGAACGAACGTGCGACCTGCGAGAGTAAAAACCATTTTCAGATCACAATTGCTGAACTGAAAGCTTCTCGATGTTAGGGTCCCGCTGGAGCCTGACCCCTCTCTGGGTCAGTGTGACCCGGAATCTATGTCAAAAAGACCCATAAATGGGTAAAACTGACGCAAAATCTGAGCTCAAATTCAATTCCTATCTAACCAGTTTCCAGGTCAGCGTGACACAGAAAGGGGTCACGCCACTTCGGACCCGGGATCTCGGTCAATTCTGACCCGGGAATTTTCTAGAGTTTACTGATACGAAGTTTACAATCAGTCAGCTTTCTGATATTCATTGATCTGATATTTATTATGATATCTGACATTCAACATATTTTTTCATACCCAGAGTAATAAACCACAAGAACACTGACTGGTAAATTTGTAATAATGTGGAGTTGACGACATAGCTCAATTCGTAGAGTGCCGGCACGTTAGTCTGGAGGTCGTTGGTTCAAACCCCGCTATAGTCAATGTTCTTTATTCAACCATAAACATAGTTTGTCTTTAAGTAATGTGTTACATTTGGGTAGCTCTATAAAATTGACGACTGTTTTGTTTAGCTATCAATGCAACATGGTTTACTTACCTAGCGGGCCATAGTACAACTCAGTATTTGGATCAGTTAGAAAAGCGTCCATGAAATGGATGTGCACTCCCTGTTTCCCGCAGCCCTCGTATTGCTTTGTGTACTGCAGAGGCGCCCAACGTGGATTGGGCGGCGCCACTATCACATCAGCATTGTCGAATGTTATACCGCCGGGAAGTTTGTACTCCGGTTTTGGAGTCCACGTTTTAGGAACTAGGACGGTCACTTCTTTGAAGTAGGCCCTGTTTCGTGTTGCCTGGTACAAATACTTGGAGCCTTCCGTAAACATTTCCTGTTGGCAGTTTTCATTACTGAACTTCAATACCACAATCTAATTACTTCCGGGTCATCAGAACTGACCTTGATCATGGGTCCCGATAAAACCTGTTCCATTTCTAGGACAGTCTGACCTGAAATCTGAGTCCAAAACAACCCAGAAATGGGTCAGACTGACAAGGAATAAGAGTTTAAATTTGCTTTTTTTTCCACCACCAGTTTCCGGGTCAGCCTGGCCCTGAACTGAGTCAGGCCCACCTGGGACCCGGACCAATTCTGACCCAAGCGAAACTGCTTCCGTATTGGTGTAAAATAAGAACAAGTTCAAGAACACGTAGAGAAAATGTTATATAGCTTACATGTCGAACAAAATCAAAATGTATAAAAAAACAACAACATAAGAACAAGTTCTTGTGCAACAAACAAGAGCAAAAC
>CM021545.1:5187356-5212577 GCA_010994315.2 Pisaster ochraceus | reverse complement strand
AGTTTATTCTAGTTTGTATCTATATATTAGTTTGGTACTCTCTCTTTCCTATGCCGTCTAGAGCTAAACGTCTAGAGCTAAACAATAGGGCTAAATAATTGCAGTGACCGCTATAAAAACTTAGCCGCCGCACTTAGTATTCTTCTTGTATGTAATGTCCTGACATTTATTGGTCATAACAACAAAACAACAACTGATGAGAACATTTCAAAAAAGAGAGTCGTCAACGATCACTCAGCGAACCAAAGAGTTTGGGATATGTCATCTAAAATTGATTTTGGACTAACCGTTGCTCAAGGTTTTTTTTTACTAGTAACCTTTTTCCAAAGTTGTTGTGTGCTTAGACTTTTTTTTGTGCTTAAGCACAAATTCTATAATAAGGGTGGGGTTCGAAAAGAAAACCATTACCCCAACCCTGTTGCTATAAAGGCCCTACGTTAAATTGGTCTACAGCCGCACATACCTCTCCTCAACCTAGGCTATTGTATACTTTGTGCCCATAAAGGTTGTGACAGTCTCAAGGGCAACTAAACGCTACGGAGCTCTGAAATGCCATTAGTAAGTATCTCGAGATGTTGACCTTTGTCTGTACAGCTTTGCTAGGGTACCATTTTCGAGGATAAATTCGTTGGGATGACGTCACCCTACGCTTACAATGTCGTCATCCTGAGAAACGAATTATCCCGAGAAGTTAACAAAACGGATGGCATTTCCTGAGCTCCGTAGACAAAATAATCTCTTCCCGGATGTTTCTATTCTCTACAACCACGTAAACCACGTCAACAGTGGCGCTATTTTATCATTTTTTTAAATCCCGGACAACGCTGAGTAAATAAATTTATCTGGCGTGACAAATAAAGGTAAAGCCCTAAGTTTGCTCGATGATAACAATAATGTCCAAGCGTTATGGATTACTACTGAGTGATCTATGTTATTGGGGAATCATCATTCATGAACAATACATTATTTCTGTATTGTCATTAAGTCATACATTAATATTCCATCAAAGTCCAGTTGTTATTACACAAAACCTACCAATATGGTTTAAATAATAGTTTCTAGCAATAAAATTGATTAATGATAATGCCAAAAATGACCTTAATACGACAACAATTTAAGCTTAAGCTCAGAATACGTAGATTTGTTTAGACACGCATATTTCAGCTTCACAGGGTGTCCTTATGACCGACTTGGTGCTTTACACTATTACTCTTATTATTATTATTACTATTATTCTCAATAATAAGATAAATATAAAGACACAACATAATTTAAGGAGGTCCACAAACCTAGAAACCCTGCAATAACCATAGACTATGGTTTCAGTCAAACATTTATGACGTCATGTATATTTCTGTCTGGGTCCTTGTGTGTACTATGGGTCGTTACCATAGCTCCTCAAACCCATGGTTTGGTAACATTGAGTGGATTAAAGGAAACAAAATGTCTCCTCTCTCACAGCAGTTTGGTCTAGACCCAAAACCTGTTCATATGTATGACGCAACTGCTACCCCTACCGCACTTTTTAAATTATGTAGTTTCCCATTGAAATAATGTAGTTTCCCATTGAACCCCCACCACCACCCCCAAATCAGTGGCGTACTTTCCGTTTACCGAAAGGCCTAACCCCCAAAGACTTCTACGCAACCTCATTAATTCAGTTGTCAAGATCATCGCTGTAAGGGAATCAGTGTAGTCTTAAACATTAGCCGAGGTCAGCAGTGGGTGTTTCTGCAGTTCGAATCTCATCCGAAGAGTTGTCAGGACAGCAACAAGTAATCGTACGTAAGGTCATCGATTGGTAAATACCTAAACAATTAATGACCATACAAACTTACTTGGTAAGAAATACTGCAGGAGAGTGTTGATTCCCTTTGAAATGGTATTGGTCGGGTAATTTTTCACCCCAAAACATTTGAAACAATTCATGTATGAATTGTTTCTTAGATTTTTGAGGGTTGGTGTCCGCTCGCGAATGCTGTGGCCAGAATTGCGGTTGGTACCCGCTCTCAACCCAATAAGCGTGGACTTCTACTATTGATGAATATACATTTTTTTTCTTCTGTTTTCTCAACAAGTAGACAGTCAGCTGAAACTTTCAAAGTTGACCTTGTTTGAATGTTTCTTTCAAATGTTGCCGCTTACAACCAATCTGTGACCCTACCTTTAAGAAGTGTATTATTTTTGCTAAAAATTTGTGAGTTATTCTTAATATTCATCGTGCTCTTTTACATTCCAGAAGACACAATGAAGCACTATTCAGCCATCCTGGCGCTAGCTGCCATACTATTGGTCCACTCAAACGTTGACGCATTGACCAGGCCATCTTCGATCCGATTGGACAACAATAGCTATACTGGTATAGTAGTTGCTATTAACAGCCAGATAGCCGAGAGTGACGAACTGATTCAACGGATAAAGGTAATCCAAGTAGCAACATCAGGCTGCACCTCTGACTTTTACGACGGAAGTTTCATTTCTACAATTTCGGACAGAATAGTTGGGACACTTGACCAAAAAAACATAACCTCCTTACTCCGCTCACCTCCCCCCCCCCCAACCACAACAATGCTGGCTCTCATACGCGATCTTACGCTGGTGACAGCCAACATTGACCGGAGGCTGGGGTGGCGGGGGGGGGCAGCGATGGTGGAGGAGGTCAACCGGGAACGCAGTCACTTAGTAAAAGTAACGATCAATCAATCTGAGTATAATTTTGTCTGAGATTTTCACACTGCAGAATTGTGTTTCACTGTTCGACTTTCGTCCCCTCCAACTACTATTTTGTTCCCTAGAGATGTTATTTCGATCCCTGGAAATAGTGTCGCGCTCCATTGACAAAGTTTAGATGTAATAACAAAATAGATTTCCCGGGGACGAAAGATATGTAGATGTGGGGGTAGATAATTTTGGTTAAGCTGACCCTTAGGGGCCCGCATATTCATTTTGTATTGTTTTACTAGTGTTAATAAACAGGAATCAGGTTGGCACATTACTTTCTTCCTCGCCTTTCACCACTGTGGGCCCTCTTGTGACTAAAAATACAATCTATATTTAGAGAGAAATACAAAAATTAAACAAGTGATAACTTTAATTTAGCTTCGAGGATTTTTAAGGTTTTCCATGGTTCCAGGGTTCCACCTCGAGTTACTTTGAGTTACCGCTCGCTTAATTCTGCATTCCTTCCAAAGCCATTTGCAGGTTTCATTGCCTGTTACACACATTGTTTTACTTACAAATTGAGCCTCCTTTTTTACTCTGTGTATACTTTAAATAGAGTAAATAATACTTTGTACACTAAATTGGCCTGATCAGAATATATATATGAATTGTTTATATGACATTTCAGGACATGTTCATTGAGGGCTCGAGGTATCTTTACGAAGCGACCAGAAAGCGTGCCTACTTTAAAGAGGTGACGATCCTGGTACCAAAAACATGGACGCCAAAACCAGAGTACAAGCTACCTGGCAACGTGACGTTTGATTATGCTGACGTCATTGTGGCGCCGCCCAATCCACGATGGGCTCCTCTGACGTATACCAAGCAGTACCAGGGATGTGGTAAACAGGGCGTGCATATTCACTTCATGGATGCGTTTTTAACAGATCCCAATACGGAGTTGTACTACGGTCCATTAGGTGAGGTATTTTAACACCAAAAGGAGCTTCAAAGCAGTTATAGCTGATACAAGCCATGTTGGCATACTACTGCACATGATTATTAAAAACTAATTAGATGCCACGTCTTTAAGGGTTTAAAATCGGTAATTTTGAATTAATTTTTCCGCGTTAATTGTTAACTGAGCCGTTATTTTGAAATACTATTTAATGGCTGGAGTATACGGACTGTTCTAGACATTGAGAGAGAATGAAAATTTAAGTTCTAATAATGACTCACATCTCAAAATTGTGACTAAGTACAAGTGTTAATTATGACTTATATATGTCATGAATATGAATTAATTGGCACAATTCATAACTATGCTAAATCATAGATGAGATATAAGTCATAATTATTATAAGATATAAGTCGTATATATGACTTGTACAAGTCAAGACAAAGTTATGAGATTCAAGTCATAATTATGAATTATGCTATTTCATATTATGAGATATTATGTCAAAATTATGACTTGTTGCCCTTCTTCTCAATGTCCCTTCGCTTTCGTAAGAAGGCAATTTGCAGCAATTTTCAGAGGTTTTGAGTTTGACTTTCCAAAGTTAGTATGAACTTTACTCTTACGCATACTGTTCAAGGGCAAAATTGTGAGGACCACAATTCAGATCCATGCACGAGAACTCTTCAACTGAGCCTCACAGAAAAACACAATTTCTGCGAATGAAGTCTTCTTTCCGCAAGTACAACAGGGCATGGTTTGAAAGGGCGCCGTCTTCTGATTTCCTTCACAGGGCGCACACTCGTCCATGAGTGGGGACATCTTCGTTGGGGATTGTTTGATGAGTACCCGGATGCTGTGGGGGACCCTGATAATTACCAAGAGTTTTACTACTCACCAATAACCGGGCAGTTTGAAGGAATCAGGTGAGTGACGTAGGCGTTGGGCAGCATAAGAAAACCATAATGTTTTGTGAGTTAGTTGAACAAAAAAATGCCTTTTAGCTTGTGTCCTAGCGAAATCTCCCCGGAGATTCTAGTGCCCCCCCCATAAGAAAATAACATGCGCTGCAAGTAACAAAATAAATAAATAAATAAATAAATAATCAAGTATTTAAGTAAATAATAGCAAAACAACCATAAAGCACATGAAATTTACAAAACAACCTTGTGATGGCCAGGATCAACAAAAGTATACTTTAACACTGTAGCTCTATACGACTGGTTCACTGCACAATTCCAACAGTCATATCCGTCTTTAATTATTTTCAGAACCACAAGGGTAGTTTGTGAAATTACGCCCTCTCGTGGCAAGCCCAATGACCTGAGTGCTTCGAGTATAATAAAGTTCATAATAGCGAAACGTAATTGACATTTTTGTTTTCACTTTTTGTGAGGCAATCATACAACATAGGAATAAATAAATCAGTAGATGGCTCGTTGCCATACAGGAATTTTTCAAAAGTTATGCCCTTACATCAACCATCGAATGTTTGTATGCCATTTTAAAATAGTTGGTTTTCAGTAAATGCTAGGTGATCAGATTTGTGGACGATTTGACCCACAAATAAAGATTTCAATTTGGAATAGCAATTTTTGATACTTTCATTTTCAGGAATGGCACAAAAAAATCCACCCCGAAAAGTTGCAAATAATTTTTAGTAAAAAATAATTTTAACAAATAGAAAGAATTATAGTCAGGATTTCGACGCAACTCCATCAACCATGCAAGAACTCTTTTGTGTGTTACATTATCGATCAAAATTCGTTCAGGGGAAAAAACAAATCAATGAAAAAACGTGTTTTTCATGGAAAATCTGACCATGCAATTTGAACTTGGGAATTACAGATTAATTATTGAGATGCATGTATTGACTAACTGTGATATTAATAACTACACAATCGATACTGGATAATGGAAGGTCCTCGATTTTCATCAAGTATAAGGTTTAAAGTACAAGAAGGTTTTTACAACATTGATAAGGAATGGCAAACAAACTGCGTGGGTTCTTTTCTCGGTGGAGAGGGAGTGAGTAGGTCAGAAACAAATATAATATCTACAATACACTTTGAGGCCGCATTCCTGATTTATAACTGTTTCGTGTGAAGAAACCCAATTAGTTTCGGGGTGATGATGATCGCCAAATACCGATGGAGACCCCTTAACCTTTTCACAAAAACATTCAAAAGTGTCGAAAAATTTAAACCTGCGGTTTTTATTTGAGGCAAAGCAATCATTCACCAACAATAAAGTGACAATTTGGAATCCTACCAAGAGGGACAATAAGGACTGTTATAATCCGGAAATAGGGTGACAGTGAACAGATGAAGCTTTTCTCCAGATAAGCCTTTATGGTCATTACCTTTTGGAGTACTTATCAATCTATGACTCTACCTTTAAAAGTTTTATTGAAGGGAATGTTAAATGCAAAGTCACTTGAACGCGGAGGCATGAAAGGGAATCAGCATGTTTTTACTTAGTTTTTAGTTGTTTTTGTCTTTGTTTGTTTGGTGTTTTTTGTTTTTTTGCGCTGTTGTTGTTGTTGTTTTTTTTTTGGGGGGGGGGTCCGAAATGACCCCCAAAACCTAAAACATGAAACCACAGATCGTACAGGCTGGGTGCCAGGTTCACATCCAGTTTCGCATTTGCTTGTCTATCACTTCAGTAGACCCTGGTTGGAAACCTACGTCGCTATTTCGTCAGTCTAAATTTAATTAATTGTTGTTTATTTACATCAATATCGACAGATGTTCCTACGACTACAACAGTGTTCCACTGATCTTCTTTCCTGAAAACTTTTTCTATCGTGAATGTAACGGAGGACCTGAAGTTGGGTACGAGGAAGGCTGCGTGTATTACGTATTAGTGGAACAGGATTCAGTGACGTCATCCATTATGTATGGTACCTACCCACTGGCAGAGGTAGTTTGATGACGTCATCTTGTTAAGAATGATGAACACTGTTAAAAGAGAATTAGTACTTATTTTTATTTTGCTTCAAAATAGAATCTATTTTTGATTTGCTTCAAAATAGAATGCTTCAAAATGTAATTTGTTTTCTGTGGCCCAATTATACCAGGTTGTCGTTATTCAAGATACAATTCATTACAATCATTAGGAGATATTGATGGTGGATTGTGGTTAGTATTGAGTTGACATTTGTGAATTGGTTAAACTTTTTATTCGATCCCAGATCAACTATTTTTGTGATAACAATGAAACAGACCGACCAAACCTGCACAACCGTGAGGCACCAAATAAGCATAATCGTCTATGCGGACGTCAAAGTAATTGGGAGGTGTTACGAGAGCACGTGGACTTTGCAGGTATTGAAGAAGTTTGGATTCTAAGAAAAGCGTACAACAAAGGGAGGTTTGGGTAACTGCCTACAAAACAGTAGGGTTCATTGGGGCACAGCACGGGGGGAAAACATGACAGAAAAAGCAACAAAGACTTTTACCCGGTATTAGCAATTTGTATTTATATTAATGTTATTTGTGTAAAATTCAGCCCTCTGTCCCTCCCCCTACGCCCCACCTTACTCAAAGAGTTCCAATACGCCCACGATGTTTTTATTGGAAGCATTCTTCAGAACCCATGAGCAACGACCCACGTACTCTAAAGCAGATATCTCCACCGTCTACGGATATTGTCTCGTTAGGCCAAAAAGGATTCAATTTACCCCCCCCCCCCGGCCCACCACCCTTCCACCCCTAAAAAACACCACCAGTACCACCGTCACCACCACAACGGGACAATTAACATCCAAGCACGAAATTGATTTTTTTCAAAACTCTTCTTGATCAGGTGATATCAACCAACCACGTGATCTGACTGTAGATGAGTTGATACCCAAATTCACCATTGTCCAGCACCGAGACGTCCGCGTTGTGCTCTTGATGGACACCTCTGGTAGTATGAATGTATGTGTACATAGTTACATGTAAATCAAACCTGAGATGTTTGAAGCATAAACTGCACCACGAGATGCAACAAAGGGTCATTTTCGAAGCCACGGCTTGGGTTTGGGCTCTGGCTTGGGCTCAGTCAATCATTTTGAAAAAATTGCACTTTTTGATACTGGGCTTCAAACACAGGCGCATGGAGCCCGAGACCATGCCAAAGCCAAACCCTTGGTTTCGAGAACAGGAATTTTTCCATGGCACTTTTCGTGATCCGCAATTAATCGATTGTTTCTGTAAAACATTTTGCTTGATCACCAGTAGATTTTATTGTAATTTTGGTCCATGGTACATTTACGCTTTGTCCGAATGTAGCGTCCTTAGCTATAGGGGCGAGTTGACGGTAAAAGCGTCAATTAAGACTCAACTATTCTATACATGTAACAAGATTATTAGGTAATGGAAGCAAGGATGCCTTATTAAGTGAACTTAATTGCTGTAGCTGCCGAGCCTGGGGAAACCTGTAAACAAGAATACTTGCTATGTGAACCAGAAACACCGGGGTTAACCCCTTCTCTTCCACGATAAGTGTTCTATGGTTCTTTTACCCCCAACACGTGCGCGTTCTTTTACGTGCACTACTTAAGAACTATCCGAAGAACAAAGCAATTATGGTAGAGTATGTTCAATGACACAAGTGCCACGACCGGGACCCGAACCACACTCTGATGATCAGAACTATCAGAGCTTGAGTCCATTGCTCTTAATCACTCGGCTACGACACGCCACCATTTCAAACGGCAGTTTTAGAATGCCATAATAAATGGTAAACACTAATCGTGTATGCTTCCGTAACGTTATGCCGCAATGATTGTTCATTAACCGGTTGTTTTACTCTTTGTTTACTTCTTGATGATGCAGACAGACAACAGGTTCAACAAGATGATTAGCTCATCTGCCAATTACCTCTCCTCCATCGTGAATGACGGCAGCTACATCAGCATTGTAGAGTTCAACTGGTTAGGTATCGTACTGAGGAACCTGACGCTGGTTACCAGCGATGACGACCGCCAGGCATTGCTGGATTCTCTGCCGCCAAAGGCCGAAGGAAGCACAGCCATTGGTGACGGGCTACTAAAAGCAATTGAGGTGGAAACATTTTCTTATTGCCTTTACATATAATCAGAGTTGTATGACTCGAGCCCAGGACTCCCCTTCGAGTCATCTCGAGTCGCAATGTTCGTGACTCAGACTCGACTCGAGTCCCATGGGGCAAAAGACTTGGACTCGGACTCAGACTCAACTTTTGTGACTTTGGGGTGGTTTTTTTGGTGACTCGTGACTCGTAAGTCTCGTTTACTATGCTTGAAGCAGTCCTTTTTATGACTAATAATACAATCATTAAAGTGTTTACTCTCTGTATCTCATCCATTTTAAGTTACTTATGTTTCTCACCCAGTTTAGCTAATTTTTGAATTTACCATTACGTGTAATATTTGATAAAAGCTACCAATCTTTATAAAGTTATTGTTTTATTCGTAAGTTCTCAATTGAAATTCTACTAAAAGAAAGGGACCCGTCAAAACTAACAAAAAATATCCAATGTAGGTTAACGCACCACCTATAGTTGACCCTGGTAAATCGACTCAACACAGCATGGTGTTTTCTAGCAGTTTCTAGTACAGCAATTTCTAGTAAGGTTTGCGGATACACCATGAGTTGTGGTGGTTCGGAAAAAAACCCACAATTGAGTATCAACTCGACGTTTCGATCAGTGTGCTCTGATTTTCTTTAGGAGAATGTTGGACTCTGTTGCCGGATGCTGCTTAAAGAGCACTGCTGATGAGGTTGAGCTAACATGTAGCCCCGACTCACAAATGCTGTCTCCGCAAACCTTACTATTCCCACCATGCACAGTTTCGAATCTCAAATCAGTGTGTTGAAGTTAGCGACTCCATCTTGTTTGTGACGTTTTCAGAACAAACGCCTGTTTACCGCATGCGCTGAATTGTTTTACCATAACTTTACCATAGCTTTACAAAAACGACATCTTTTCAAACTGTTACTTTTTTGAAATGTACGTTTCTGCGACGTGAAAATTTATCACAAACGAATAAACTTTTACTCCCTCTCTCCCACCCTCTCTCTCCAAGGTGTTGTCCTACGGAGGAAAAGATCCAGCGGGTGGAATCATATTACTGATTACTGACGGAGAAGAGAGAGAAGCGCCCTATATCGCTGACGTAATAGATTACGTCAGCAACTCTGGAGTTATAGTCGATACGCTAGCCTTCACGCAGTATGCTGAGTCAACATTACCCGATTTGTCGTTAGCGACGGGTAAGAGACTAGGCGTATAAAAGAGGCACATCTACTAAAAATCTCTCAAAATTTTGCTCTTTGGAATGACTCCCTAGCCTATCTGTCTTTTAAGAGTTGATCGTGCCCAGAAACACCTACGATGTATTGTAGTTAGTGAGTAGTGAGTACAAAAACGTAAATTTGCCTCTCGACTTACAACCAGCCGAACATATACGCTCCGCCATTTTGTGGAGTCCAAAATGTGGTTCTATAAAATAGAGGACCACGTTCTTTCATGAAATTACACAAATACCACAACATTTCAAGGGATATGTATGTCAACCATTATATTCTAACTTTAAAACGTCTTTCCTATCTTATTAATTTCAAAACAAACGCTTTTCAAAACGAAATTAAGATATTAAGCTCGATACATATAAAGAAAGTACACTAGTTGGTTCTCTCCCCTCGGATCTCCAACAATGGGCTCGGTTTCACAAAGAGCTAAGACTTATTTAACGTGCTACTCGATCTTAGCTGCAAAGCAAAGTGTGACGTCACAAAACAAATCGCTCTGACATTACTGACAACTCATCTAGAAGATGAATCGTAGTGCTTTATGTACTTGGTTCAGGTCCAGTTAGGAGTTGGCGAGGACCCAGATACTTAAAATACCATCCGAAGGACAAAACGCAATTACGGTAAAGTATCTTACTCAAGGACACAAGTGTCACTCTGTTGATCAGAAACACCAGAATACGGTGCTCTTATTAAACCGCTCGGCCACAACATACCACAAGTTACATCATTCCCGGACACACTAAAGTTACACCATTAATAATGTTTGAATAGTCCAATTTGTGCATATGTTCTGTTTATACAGGTGGCAAAGCATTTTTCTACTCTAACGAGCCTGGCTCCAACACTCTGTACGAAGCTTTCGCTGCAACAATGGAGAGAGGTGACGTCATCGACGCGGATAAACGCGTGCAGGTAAGAATAAGAATAAATGTATGCAGGAAATATTGCTTGGCAATCTTCTGATTAGTAAAAAGCAGCAGGATACCAGTCACAGATGGTACCTGTGCTGGTAACCTTATTCTGGTAAACTTTGTTTTGTTGGGCACTGCAATTAAAAATATGTGTTAAGTATACTTAATGTGTACGTTGTAATCGACTCTCGTTACAACAAAATAACTGGGACCGGCCATTTTACCTCTTTGTGACAGGAATGTTGCTAAAAGAGGATATCAAAACAAAACAAAAAAACACAAAGCAGATATGAGAACATGCTCTTTATAAGCAGAACTTCTTAATAACGTGCACTTTATAACGAGGATTATTAAACAGTATTTGCATAGCTGGCACTGGTGCAGACCTTCAAGTTGACTTCCTGCATCGACATGCATGGCTACTGCACATTTTAGGAAACATGTTCAAGCAAGGTTTACACTTTATCCAAACTTATAAACTACGATTCTGTGAAACTCAAAAATTATACTCATCGGGAGTTATTGAACTGGTTTTCCAATATATATTTTTTTCTGTGTTAGCTTCTTGGGACCTCGTGGGTAATCAACGGCGGACAGACGAGAGAGGGCGGTATCTTTATGGATAATACCATTGGGAAAAGGACAGAGTTCGTGTTTTCGTGGACAGCGCAAAATGTTATAGGTACGGCACCAAACTTATCATTCGAACAGCCATTTACCACGTGCAATATTTCTCACCATAAAGCTACCCAATCAAGGTACCGTCTTATAGGGTCATAACCCTCCCATATGTATACCTTGCCCGATACGGGGCAAAGGGTACCCCCCCCCCCCTCGCAATTTGTTTCCCATACTTTAACACTATTTTCCACTTGTACAGAAGTAATCACTAGCACAGAAGCTTCTCAGACAAGTGAAATGGTTCATGCTTGTTGGAAATGAGGATAAACTAGGAAGAAAATGAAAATACTTGACTAAAAATTTATTATTTTTTTATGCTCTCAGCTAGAGTAGAGGCGTCATTGCGCAGGATTCTCAAAGCTTAAGCTGTGTTGTATTAGTCTTGTTAATACGCCATGTTCGTCGTGTCCTATACAGGTATTGAAGTTTCCCTCACAAGCCCGAATGGCAGTGTCATCAACTCCTCGTTTGAAGGCTACGGTGTGGACATCACATTCAGATTGCTTACTATCCAAATACCAGGAGTCGCTGAGGTAGTGTAGGTCTCCAAGAGTCATTCAATGTGTGTGATTATTTAACCACGACAATAATAAACATGAAAATCCTTTGCCAACTTTCTCACTGCTAAACAAGGCAATCAATTTGTCCGATTACAATGTTTTAATCTCCAAGACTGTTGTTTTTCTTGGATTGAACCATCCCTACAACAAGAGTGATGCAACAACACTTGGTAACCAATTAATCCATGTAGTTGAATTGATAAAGAGAAAACAGAGGTCCCCCCCACACACACACACAGAGCTCGTATATCTTCTCAAAAATGCATCCTTGTGGAGCACTCTTTTGTTCTTTCCTTTGTCCCCGCACTTTACAGTTTCCCATAGACTGCGTACACAAAACATTTTGTGGAGCACCCCGGTCTTTTGAATTTCCATGTGGATACCTTTTGTTTTCCCTTTTTTGTTTTGTCATTGGTCTCCATAAGGTTCCAAAAATGAGCACTGTTTTGCAGTCACTGTGTGAACATTTCTTTGTTCTATGCATCACTGTAAATTACGCTGTGTGGACCTGTGTAAGTCCACACAGTGTTTCAAGTCCCTACATTATGTGGACTTCTTTCTCAGGTCCACACTTCGTAAGATGTTTATTTATGGTTTAAACATCTCTTTTTTCTCCCATTGTTTGGAATTTTTTGCAATGTCCCCTTTGGTTTTGTACACAAAAGCAAAGCGAGGACGTCCTCGGTATCTTTTCCCGGAACCCTTTTGTTAGAGTCCTTGGTGGGAATGCGTATGCCAAACCTTAAAACATAATGCAGTTACGGGGTCCTTCCTTTGTTGTTCTATATATTATTCCCTGTTCTGAAAAAAAAATTCTTTGGGGTACCACTAGAACAAAGAAAACCTTGTGTGTGCTCACTTATTAATCAACAAAAAAACAAAAAACAAACAAACAACAACAACAAATTATTGATTTCTTGTGTTTAAAATTCTCAGCCCGGTTCGTGGGAGTTTGCAGTTCGCAATTTAGACAACCGAGCCGATGAAGAAGCGTCCATCACCATATCGTCCTACCCCGTAAGTGACGACATAGAGCCGATCATCGTGACGTCAGAGCTAAGCGGATCCATAACAGCGTTTGAGCGGGGAGAGCCGTTGGTGGCGTACGCTGAGCTGCGTCAAGGATTCAGTCCTATTATCTACGCTAATGTTTGGGCGACTATCGAGAGACCAGGGGGTTTCCCGCCGGTCATGGTACAACTGTTGGATAACGGAGCAGGTAAACACAATAAATACACCATCTATAAGTGAGGACTTTTAACTTATTTCTGGATATGAACTATATAGTTAGGATCAGGTTAAATGTATTATACAGGATTAATAAGTAAACATAAACGGTTATACCCACCTCTTTTTTCCAACACCCCTATGTTCCGACAACCTAAGTGTAAGTTTCCCTAAACCTAACCCTAACCCTTACCCTAAATCTTACCCTAGCGAATAAATCACATGGAGTTTTCGGGACATAGGGGGTATAGAGCAGTCACCGGATGAACAACATTGTTTTATAGTCTGATTAAGAGGTTCATCTCGTGAACCTTTTTTCTCGGTATTCCCGATATAAATTATGCCACTCCCGGGACTCCGTAGGTCAAATATTGGGATCAAACACTCTTCGATTGTGTGTGTTTTTTAATGTGATACGGCTACCCTATGAGCAGGTTTCTATTTCGTTATTTCCACTGATTGACCATAAAAATGTCATCGACCATGTAGGTGCTGATATCACCAAGAACGACGGAGTTTACTCTCGGACTTTCACCGAATTCACCGGTATCGGTTTCTACGGCATTAAAATCGACGTAGACAACAATGAGGGCAACGCAATCGTCATCGACGCTGCCCCCTTCTCCAGAGCTCGACCGATCATAAACCCGGATCAAGTATTTGATCTCCCTGATATAGGTCAGTTAAGTGAACTAGTTTAACCAATTTTTTTTTTGCTAAGACATCCAAGCCTGATTTCCTAACCACAAACATTAGCAACAAAACAATTATACATACCAGAGAAAATGACCAGTAGCCAAATGACCATTTGTTTGTTATGTGTCTTTGATAATTTTAAAAGCTGCCCTAAATAAAATTTACTGAATAACTCCAAACATTATATTTTTCATAAGTTCATGTTATGGCAATTTTAAAGGTTTGAACTTTAAAAACTGCCATACACTAGAGTAGAAGATTTAAAGGCGTTATACAGGATTGTTAAGGATAAAAACCACAATGATAAGTTTTACTAATTACAAAGTTCTTACTAGAACCTTTTTTTTTCCTGTGAATTATTTCTCCCTGAAATAAAGCCTATTTGGGAAAAATGTATCTGAAAAACTTAAATACCTTAACAGCTAATTTTGTTTTTTTCAATTTGAGTATTTTCTGCCGACACACACAATGGGTTAAGCCCACGTTTTCACAGGTTTGTTATTTCATTTACATGTTTAAAATCACACAAAACATGACCACTGTCTGGCATGATGAATAAGTTATTGAATTGAATTGAATTATTGTCAGCTCTACCAATCCTGTGATACCTTCAAAATGATTTTAATTTCTTACTCTCCTATACTCATTGTGTATTAATATATGTATACAGGTGGTTTCCAGATTCCTCTACCTGGCACCCCTCCCCAGGAACCAGAGGGTCGAGCCGCCCCAATGTTCAGTCGAGGTATATCTGGTGGATCAAGCCGCGTGGATGACGTACCCCCTGGCTTTACGCCCGGAAGTGATATCTTCCCACCAGGCAATGTTATTGACCTCAGGGTCACTACTTCCTCATTTGAGAACAGGACCGTGACACTCATGTGGACTGCACCTGGAGACGACTTGGACATCGGCGCAGGTTGCTAGTCGATTTCTCTCAATATTTATACAGTTCATGTTGGGGTTGTATGTTACATTAGACACAACATGGCCTTAAAAAAACTCATACAGCAACGGGAACAAGATGAAACCTAAAATACACGCAATGAGCCAACGGTTTTGTGCAAAGTTTCGACCAATTTGTTGTTCTTCTTTCCTATTACTGCGGTGTGAACGGTCATTTATCTTGATATATACTGACATTTATTTTGCGATGTTTAGTTCATAAAATAATAAATTATGAAATGCTCACAAGCAAACTTTTACCCGTTTTAAGGCCCTTGATACGTGTCACTTAAATTGAACAGTAATAAACCATTTTAGAAGCTGTTTAGTGTGTAGTCTATTACAGCAAATTGAATAAGTTAACTGATGTTATTTGTTGTTTTCTTTTTCATTTGATAGCCTCTCGCTACGAGATTATAAGGGCCGCCTCAATCCTTGAACTACAGAACGATACTAACCCTGACTCGCACTACAAGCTCACCCCAGATGACCTCATACAAGGTAACCTCACAGCACCACGGGACTACGGCACCCGTGAGGTTTTCATCATCGAGGTACCCGTGATGAATGCCTCATCCGTGGCCTCCTACGCATTCGTGATGCGCTCCTACGATGACTCCGGTCTGGTCTCCGACTTCTCCAACGTCGTTCAGGCAACGTTGAGGGAGTACATTCCGCCATCGGGACCCTCCTCTGACGAGCAGGGAGGTCTGACTGGTGGACAGATAGCATTGATCGTGTGTTTGAGTCTGGTCGGAGTCGTTCTCATCATTGCTATTCTAGGTTTCACCTTCAACTGTTTGTCAAAATCGAAGACTTCCAAAACTGTTGCCGTCAAGGAGGAAAGCCCAGATATGAAAAAGGACGGGAATGCTAATAATGCGTATGTTGCAGATGTATGAACACTTTCAATTCAACGAAAAACAAACTTTACTACTAATAACTGTTCGAATAAAACTGGAGTCGATTTTACAAAGAGCTAGGACAATTTTAGCTGTGTATCATTCATAGTTGCTCAGTAAAGCGTGATGTCACAATGCAAATCACTATGGTGATATACTGACAACTTATCTTAAGACAAATCTTAGTGCTTTGTGAAATCGAGCCGTGTACCTTGAACTGGTTTGGCTGTTCCCGTTTAAGACATGTGGGTACATTTCCAGTGCCCTCTTGATCTGTCTTTATAGATATATATTATATTATAGTATTGATAAAAATAACTTAAGTTTTGAATTTTATAAAACATTGATCAATCAATATGCAGTTAATCAATAGAGAACCAATCAAAACCAATCACCTTATTCCCATAAGGAATTTATTTGTTGTGAGAATTGAACACGTTTTAACGAGGGGCTCAAAGGTCAAACTCAGTTTTGTGACTCACCCATTTTCCATTAGATAGAGTCCTTACGAAAATAGGGGGGTTTATTAAGTCTCTAAAACCCAAGACTAAACCGGTGAAAAATAGTATTGCGTTTGGTACCCTATACAGAAAAAAATTGTTGGTAAAATAAAATAAAAACGTTCGACAACCCTCACATTTCAAAATATGGTCTGTATATATTTGTGCAGGGAATCTTTGAGTTTATTCCTTAATTTTGATAATATCCAGTCAAAACGATTTGACCACGGCGCAAAAAATTCTCTTCGAGTTGTACATTTTCCGATGTTCGACGAGAGACTACCAAATAAAATGACATTTAGCGCCATTTTAACCTGAGGTTGGAGACTTGTAACTTTTTCCCCATTTTTATGAGGTCTCTATGGATTGCAAAATAAGTGCATCACAAATCTGAATTTGACATTGGGGTCTTTATAAGTGGATTTGTCGGTGGCTTCTTGTCGATGAAATTGTTGCTCGCAGTGTATCAAACATGCTTCAGATATTAAACAATTATAAATAAAGATACTGAATGGAAATTTTCTCTAAACTATTTTTATTTACAAAACCGATGACAAAGACTTTCACTTCCCTTTATTTTAACGAAAGTATGGATTATTGATTACATTAATATTTGACCAATGAGTTTATTAATTTAGGCAGTTGAAATCAACCGATCTATGTGAAGTATAAAACAAAATGTTTTGTTGTACTTTTTGTCTTTGCAATGATATTTCAGTTATGTATTATATTTGATAATTTGAGAACATGTCTTCTGTACTAAGAAACAAACATTATTGTCAGTTGGTGAACATAGAGTATTGCAACTCATTATTCAAAGGAGCAAAAGAAATGTCAAATTCCATTTTGTGATGTAGTAATTTTCCAATAGATAGAGTGGGGGAAAATGACAAGTCTCTAACCTCACGTTAAAATGGTGTAAATAGGTATTGCATATGACACCCTAACTGGGGCAAAATTTGTTAACATTCAAAACATCGGATTACATCATTCTGAGAGAAAAAATGGGCCTGTACATTTTTGTAAAATTTCTGCTTCGAGTAACAAAAATGGCGACTGCATTGGCTTCATAATAAACCATTGAGTTATATCAAACAAGTAATTCAATCTGACATCCTTTGGAGACTAGTTTTTGCAATGTCATTTATTACGTTCACTATCAGCCCATGTTGACTGCGTGTTTGTTTGTCTGTTGATCGTTTGTTCGGTTGGTTATTTTGAGGCCGCTGTGCAAAGTTTCGTCGGGTCAAAGTTTTTATTTGACTTAACGAGGCATTGTGGGGGATCGACGACTGATGAAGAACAGGGGTCCTTCAAATACGAATAGCTCTAAAACTGGACAAACTCACCTTAAAGATTTCACTGCAGTATACCTGTGTTTCAGCCTACTTTAATTGCGAAAGTTGGTTTGGATAAAGGATTACAATGGATAGACCCTTTCTATTGTTCTTTCTTATGGCGTCTCTTTCAACAGCAAGGTCTTTGGTTTCGGAAGACAACACAGGTACGAAGATTCAACAATTGTACTGATATTAATGCAAATATTTAATTAATAAATCAAATGTATTTATACTAATAGCATAAGTAGCAAAGTGAATTCTATATAAAATGCAACTTTCAAATTCAGCGGGTTCCACTGAAATTAAAGATTCTGTAAAAAGCAGTTATTCGTCGAAAGAATCCGGTTCCCCTTGTTTTGGGTTCGCTTTACTAAAATCACACGCTTTCCCAAATGGCTCGCAGAGTGCATGTTAGAGCCAAAGCCAATTGGGTTTGAAAAGTAACACTGGTTTTCGGTTAAAAGGGCCACACACTGCCCTCATGCCTCTCAAATTTGGCTGTATGGATTCCGAATTACTTCTAGCCTATCCTTTTGTTAAGAGTTGTTCGTGCACTGAAACACCGTGTCGTAATTAGCGAGTAGTGATTAAAAAATACATCAAAACATTTTTACCAGAATCCGGGTCAGCCTGACCAAGAAATTAGTCAGGGGCTCTGGGAGCCAGACTCCGGGTCAATTTTGAACAGGGAGCGTAAAAAGGAAGTATTTACAGACAAGGTAAATGGATCATTGTCTTTGGAGGTTATGTTCTGGGCCCAATTTCATAGAGCTGCTCAAGCACAAAAGTAGCTAAGCACTGAATAATTATGCTTGCAAGAAAATGATTACCCGCCAAAATACTATGTCAAATGTACCATTTGTGACTAGTATCCTGCTCATTTTTGCTGAGCAGAACATTTTTTAAGCAATATTTCCTGCTTAAGCAGCTCAATGAAACTAGGCCCTGGTGTTCAAACACATACCTTATTGCTTGACAAACTGACTGAAGATGTCATTTTTCTTGTCAGACCACATTGATTATCAGCGTCTCCCTCCGCTTGTACGTCACTTCGCCAGGGCACCTGATCCGAGCGACAACCCACAAACATCCACCACCAAAGAATCACCGGGTGGCAACGGCGTGGAAAGCCTCACCGAAGCAATCACACTGGCCGTCATGAGCGGCATCTGCGGCCCGTCGCTCTTCGTGCTGATCGCCTGCGGAATCCGTCAGATCCGGCTGACCTGGGACGATCCGTTCGCCGGCGGCAAGCGGCCCGAGGACGAGTCGGCTAGCCGGCGGAAGAAGAAGCGGAGATCGGTCGATGACGAAGACGATGAGCTGGGTGCTGGTGGTCACGCAGATGACAACTCAGACCCGTTGAATCTTGACCGGGTAAACACTCTGGATCTGGATAAAATCAGAATGAAACATAAGCCTACAACTACCAAGGAAAATAACAATAACGCAGCCAAGATTAACAAAGGATTCAGCAAAACTGCAGAGGACATACTCTGAAATTTGTATTGCGCTAACATCCTTAATAGAAGGGAATTTTGGGGGGTATAGCGTCAGCAATGGCAATAATCTGTAAACTCAATAACGCCTATGTTCTGTCCCAAACTTGAACAATAATTTTCCTTGTAATTCTATAGATAATGATCATTCTTACTCAAGTCTTTGCTTCTAATACCTATTCCTCAAAAGGCCTCAATAAGTAGTCCAAGGAAGTTGTTACGGTTACTTTATGTCCGAAATAACTTTTAAACCCTTCTAGCAGAACTTGAACGCGGATATTTCTAAATTGCACATTGCCAATTATAGCATGTAAAAGTCTTTTGTGTATCACAAGTCGGTCTCAACCATCAGTTTTACGTATGCGCGATTTTGTTTCATCAAATACTGTAGTTTAACGTGGGCTGTACCAAGGTAATCCTATTTTTTTGAAAGTACATTTTAGTCATGAAACATATGAAAGTAAAATAAATGTATCAAAACAACAAAGACAACCAGAGAATAAGACTTGAATTCCGTTTCTGGCTACTTTGTAAACAACTAAAATGTTGCCCAACTCACGTTCATGTTATCTTTAAATCTATAATCAGGCGTAATTGGCAAACGTTTGTTTGTTTGTTGGGGTGTTTGTTTGTTTGTTTGTTTGTTTATTTGTTTTGTTTTACATCCTCGTCCAAAGTTTTAATTTTGTTTCAATGTTGATTTTAAGAATGTATTTGTATAATATGAAAACTGAAATTATACTCATAACAACTTGCTCTGGGTATTTTTATTTTCAAGAACTTTGCATGAATAGAAGGTAAAGAGAAGATTTTTTTCATAGAAAACTATAGAGTTCATTCGCGTTGTTTTCTCTTTAGCACGAGACTTGCACAGTCGATAGGTTCAACGCACTCGTCAATCGAGTGTTACAAACGGGGCCAATTTCATAGAGCTGATTAAGCAGAAAATGCTACCTGTAACCTAACAATTGTCTTCTTAGCAGAGCTGAGCAGGATACTGTGGCATCTGACATGTTGTATTTGGCTGGTAACCATATTTTGTTGTACTTAGCTACTTTGTTTGCTTAAGCAGCTCTATAACTTGGGTCCCTGGTGTATATAAACTACCGTAGGACACGGTGTTGATCTCCGTCATGTACGCATCATCCCACAGTGGAATTCATTGCAACCCGGGTGCAAACTTCCACATGATGTCCCAGTATCATCAAATTATTTTTTTTAAGACTCATTAGTCTTATATTTATGTGTAATCGTTTTATGACAGTTCTGTTTTATCTTTCACGTGCCCTTCCTGTAGTAGTTTCATAGGGCTCATTAGTTTCATGATGCATGACAAATTAACCTGCGTAAAACAAAACAAGGTTACCACCGTTTGACGTAAATTAGCTATTTTGCTCGTACGAGTGTTTGAGTACTTGTGAATCATATATTCATGACAAGCTAACCAACAACTTGTCTGTCCAAAGTATATGACCATTGAGATAAGGTGTGACCCTAACAACTCCAGTAAATATCAAAACTAGGTATTGAGGGATCTTCAACAGAAATGTAAACATGAGCACAATTCTGTTAACTCCCAAATTGCAAACAAACTACAAGTTTAGTGTCAACCATGATGAATTGTACTTCTCGTGTCATAGTCCAGACCAACGTGTGTACTTTTAGATAACAGTTTATAAACTGAGCTGAAACTGTATTTTAGATTTCAATCGTGACATTTCCAATTGGCTTGTCATGTAAGATATCCATGTGATCAACATGTAGTTTCTTTAAAGACCTACTTGAACAAAAAACGGCAAGAACTGATATTTGCTCAAATTCATTTAAATGTTTTCAATCAATAAGAAAATTGAGTTCACATGAGAATAAACCGACTTTTATTGTGTAAAAAAACAGTAATTTTGAATACCCTTCTACAGTGCTTTTTAGAAGGATTCGAGAAAGCCACGTTACGTCATCACTCATGTTACGTCATTATGGGAGCTCCGTTTTATATAGCCGCTTTGTTGCACCATGGAGGTATAACAAAGCATACTCCCACACATGACGTCAAAGTATTGCCATTTCGACGCACACCGTCAACGATAGAAGTATTTAAAGTTGATTGATAATTACGAAAAATTCAGAAGTGTACAAACATCTCAATTACATCTATATGATAAACAAGCACATTACGAACAAGCTTAAATGGCATTTCCGTTAAAAACAAATTTTGCCCATGTAGCTGTTTAACGCAATGCATAATTCTGAGACCTTGGTGTATTTTAAACACTTGAGGGCCTCAGTGGAAGTTGCTTCATGGTTCAAAGAGGACACCAACTTAATTTGAAAATCGAATGTTGTATACTACAACACTGGTGTAACTGTGTATTTTCCTTTGGTGTGTGTATGGGGGGAGGGGCGAGCAAAGGCAAAGACCCAAATAGGAGGGAGGCTTATATGTATCGAATCATTCACCACATTTTGTTTTTCTTTTGGGGGTGCGATAGGTTGAGACAAGGTTTATGAGCGGAAGCGCTCCCATCCCCCACCCCAGCCCTGCTGCCTACGCTGATGCTCTAAAATTTATAATTTATTTATATAAAAAGATGTTTGGAAATTCAGTAACTTTATTTCGCTTTGACAAACCACGACTGGTCTAAAAAAAAGACCGCAAGTTTTTGGGGGTCGTAAATGGCACGGACTTGGTTTATACCTTCTTTGGAGACGCCAATGTTCTCTTTATTACGTTTGCAATAACTGTTTACATAATTGTCAAACTAAAGTAGAATATTTATGGGACAAGTTTCTGTCTCAGGTCGTTCTCGAGTGTTCTGCTCAATAAATTACCTGCTAAAAAGATGTTTTGTGTCTCGTGAACTAGATTCACTAACATGTTTGAATACGTTGAAGGGTTTACACCTCCCATAACAGCAAGTTACCAGAGCCTAAAATAATTCAAACCATACAACCACATGGGAATCCTTTCTCAGAATAGTTTCAACAGATGCAGTGCTTCTCACCAGGTAAGTTTGTTATGGTCATTAGTTTATGGAGTATTTACCAATCTACGACCCTACCTGTAAAATTAGCCCATTGTACATAATATTTGTCTGGTTGTCTGGTAAAAACTGTTACGGGCTGTTGCCCCGTGGGCTACTAAAAACTGTGCAACCAACTTGTTTATAATGCTCATATTTCCTGCTTTTCAGATGTGAAAAGAAAAATTAAAAAATCGTTTATTTATTTTTAAGTGTTTAAATGTATTTCTTCATTTGACAATTAAACTGGTTGTGATCGCTACCGCTAACATCAGAAAAATGCGTTTGTGAGAGTGACATGTTTAAAATATGGGCTACTAAAAATCCTGGGTTAATGCACAGTTTAAAAGCCAGGTGGGCTACTTTACAAAAAGCTTTGGGCACGGCCTGTCGATTGCCCACATTGATTAGAAATTAGTAAAAAGTGTTTTGAAAAATTTAACCTACGACCTCCGGAAGTTCCGGTTACCTGTAACCATTTAAGAGTGCTGCCCAACTGACGTTCATGGTATCATTAAACCTACGTAATGGTTCACAAATTCGGGCGTGATTGGCAAATGGGGTTTCTGAAAAAATAAGCATTCTCGTTCTAAGTTTCCATTTTATTTCAAAGTTAATTTAAATACAATTCTTTGTATTATATAAAAATTTAAATTGTAATCATAAAAAATTGATATGGGTATTTGGATTACGATTGTTTTTGTTTAAATAGAGTTGACAAAAATTTGATTTCATAGAAAAATATAGTCTCCGTTCGAGTTGTTTTTCGATTTTAGAAACGCGCGAGACTTGCACAGTCTATTGCAAAATGAATTGTTTCCTAGGATTGAATAATAAATTAGGTTATACTTAGGAAAAAAGTAGAAACAAATCTTTTAAAATGGTCAACAAATCACGAAACAAATCATGGTCATCAAATCACGCGGTACGCTGTGACGTTCGTCCCGTTGACCCAACGCGTTGCAACGCCGTGGGGCGATGAAGCGACGCTCCAACAATGCATTTACGGCTAAAGACTATCATTGCAAAAACCAAGGAAGGTTTCTATGGAAGACAAAAAATGGGTTTTTGAACTTTGGAATTGTACCGACCTTATCTAAAAACACACGCTTCTGACTTTTTGCCAGTTGTATTATTTACTTTAGGGGGGAAATATGCCGTTTCAATTTTTCAATCAGGAAATGGTTCGTGCATGAAAACGCTTTCTGAAAGAAGTCAGGACAACGAGTGAAGTAGCTCACACCATTTTGAATGTTGCGCACGATTTATGTCAACTATGTCAGTTTCTACTCACGTGAACCTGTCAATCTTTTGCCCAGCCCTGGTGCTGAGTGGGCTCGTTAAGTAGTGTAGCGGTCGCTGGTGAGAGCTTTCCTTTTTCTGGTGCATTTTGTTTCACAATGCAATGCAAACCTCGAGCTGCTGCTGAACAACTGAAGAGTTGGTGTTAAAGAAGAGTTGGGTGCTGCATCCAGTCATTGATATTTTGGGGGTCGGACCTTTGAGAAAACTGACCTACTTGGCAGCTTGTTACAAGTGTTATATCGCATATATACAACGAACATCGCACACAAATGCGCAGATTATCACACACATAATTTTTGAAAGTCGCACATAAATATGACAAATATCGCATATACACAACAGACAACGCACACTAATGCGTATTTTGTTGCATATATATTTTTGAAAGTCGCACATAAATTATGACAAATATCGAATACATACAACGGACATCGCACACAGATACATAGATTATCGAATATTGCAACGTTTGACACGCCACTGTCTTGAGCACGTGGTAAAAGGGTAGTGTTTGAATATATCCTGATACAGATTGATCTATCTATCTCACCGCAAGATGGCAAGAGTTTTGCTTGTACCAGGCGCAGTTCCAGTGATGACTGCGTTGATCATTTTGACTCCCAGACTTCAGTTTTTCCCGGACATTATAGTGGAGGCGTCGTTGACCAAACCAGACAGAGTAACACTCCGGGATAACGGCTACAGTGGAGTAGTTGTTGCTATACATGAAGATGTACCTGAGAATGAGGACTTGGTGACGGAGATAAAGGTTTGTTGTAAATGACCTTAATGATGTAAAATACACTCTGACTACTCCCTGGTCAAAATTGACCCGGATTCTAGGTTCCAGAGGGCCTGAACTATTTCCGGGTCAGGCTGACCCACCAAATGTAAAACAAAATATTGATTATGAAGTCAAGTTCATACTAGAACCATTTTTGTGTGAAATATTTCCCTCTGAAATAAAGTCATACTAGAGAAAAACTGTACCTGAAAACCTAAAACAAAAACCGCAACAGCTGATTTTGGTTTATATAATAACCAAAGCATTTGAATAATGTGTAAACATGCTAGAATTTGTGCATAGTTTTCACTATTTTCTCTTGACTCACACAACGGAAAGCCGAAAGTTTCACTGGTTTGTTATTTCATTTACATGCTTTCTCACACAAAACATGAACAACTGTCTAATATTTTAGCACTTTACCGATCCTATAATTACGGAGCCCCTAAAGGGACAGGTGAAAAAAAAATTGAGAAGGTGAAAAAAAAGTTCAGTATTATTTTGTTCCCTCGAAATATTATTTCGTTCCCTCGAAATGTTATTGCGTTCCCTCGAATCAGTACTTCGTTTCCTCGAAATACTATTTCGTTCCCTCGAAATAATAATTCGAGGGAACGAAATAATATTTCGAGGGAACGAAATAATATTTCGAGGGAACGAAATAATATTTCGAGGGAACGAAATAATATTTCGAGGGAACGAAATGATTTCGAGGGAACGAATTAGTATTTCGAGGGAACGAAATGATTTCGAGGTAACGAAATAATATTTCGAGGGAACGAATTAGTATTTCGAGGGAACGAATTAGTATTTCGAGGGAACGAAATAATATTGAACTTTTTTTTTACCTTTTCAAATTTGTTTCACCTGTCCCTTTAGGGGCTCCGTATATAATACTTGTTTTTTTTTAATTATTTCCACCTCAGAAAATCTTCACTGAAGCGTCTG
>CM021545.1:5179856-5182356 GCA_010994315.2 Pisaster ochraceus | reverse complement strand
CCTTGAGATTGCGTGACTAAATAGCGCCCTCAACTGTTAACTTCAGGTTGAAACAAATTTGTTATATTCTAGTTGTCTCAGAAAAACATGTCTGCAAATTTGTTTAAACATAATTGGACCAAGAAATAAGACAAAGGCCCCCAATTGTTCCCAAAACGCCCTCTGTTGGCAGTGTTTTTACGGGTGAACCTTAGTTTACTTTCGCTTCTTTTTTCTTTTTTCTGTCTCAGATAGGTTGTAAATAACTCCCTGATTTTATTTGTCTTTTTCTTAAAAGGTTTTGTCATTTAATGAGAGCGAATCACCGGCAGGTGGAGTGATATTAATGTTCGCAGATGGATCTGATGCGGGTTCGGTTGTTACAGAGCAAGCCCTTGAACGCCTCGTTAACAACAGCGTGAGGGTTGAAACTGTAGCGTGTGCGAAAAACCCCAAAACTTTCCCTGCTATTGCAACAATAACCGGTAATGCCATAATTCTTGACCGTATTCCAAAAGGTTTCTCGGGAAATGTTGCCGGTGACTCATTTGGGCAATGGGGGCGGTTGCCTTCTGCTCTACTAGTCTAATGTTGTGCGTTCTGGCAAGTTATATCCGGCTAAAATGTAGGCCATATAGTCTCTCAGTGTAAAGTCATAAAGGGGGTGTCTAAAACCCTTAAGCCCCCATGATCAAGACGGGTCACAAATCCGAACCTCGTTTTACGGCCCGAGAGTGTGTTCGAGTCCCGGTCGTGTAGCTTGTGTGTCCTTTAGAAATATACTGTACCTGAATTGTTTTTGTTCTTCAGGTTGGTCATTAAGCCGTGGGTCCCGTGTACTTGGATTGGTAGAACACGTGAAAGAACCCAGAACACTTATCATGGGAGAGTGGGGGTTAACTTGTTTACAGGTTTCCTCATGCTTGCAAGCTACACTGATTAAGTTCTCTTGTTAGTCCTGTATAATAATTAAAAAACAAATGGTAAACACGTGCGCTGTATAAAACTCCGGTTTTATTATTTGCGGAGAGTTTTTAGGCAGTCAGCGAAAATTGAGCGATTCGGCTTTCAATGATACCTTATTTTGAAGTTGTATTGGGGTTTTTTTTCAGGTGGCCGGTCCTATCACTTTAAGGGCAGTCAGTTGAGTTTACTTCCAGTCTTGTACCACGCCTTCGCAGATGCTCTAGTCAGAGGTCAGGCAGACAGCGATAAGCACAGACGTATCGTGGTAACCAATTATTCGAAGTTTTGAAGTAAAACTAGCTGCAATGGTTGTTCAAAATATTATAGACAGAATGTACCAAAATCAGTGTAAGAATAACGAATGCCTCCACGAAAACATCGTAGCTGGTGTACCTTTTTGACTCCCTTTTAATTGTCCTCAGTTGTGCTAAATTTTACTTGAAGATTCTACTTTTCAAATTCTACTGTTTGTTGTGGGAATCGTAGGCTCTCGTGTGTTTAAAAATATTGTTGTAGTAGTCTAATATGAATGTTGGTGCAAGATTTGTTCACCGTTTAGTGTCCTGAACACAGTGCGCCCCCAAGAACGAAATCCCATTGACAATTGTAACTATCTGCAAGGATAAAAGACAGGTACTGGTCTTACAGCCCAATGATTCCATTGGATAAAATGATTTCATTGGATCAACGTGCTGTGACGTAAGCTTTCCATATCTGTGTTATGTCCATATGCTGAATTTGTCAGCTTGCGCTTTCGATCGTCTCTATACAGCGTAGTGCATACTGTTTGTACATCACGTAGTGTTGTTTTATTAACTAAGTAATGTGAACATTATTTTACGTGTGAAATGACTGCGAATCTCCGTGTGGAATGAATGCTAGGTCAAATGTACATCTGGCAACTTCCGGTCTTGTTGGTATCTGGCGTTATTCACGAGCCTCGAATTGTGGCGTCAGATGTTCGATCTACGATGAAACCGGCAGTATTTTTGACCGCTTGAGGGCGCGTGTAAACTTAATACACGTGATGCAATATATATATATAAAAAAAATTCTTTCATTTTTACACTATTATCATTATTATTACTGGTTTATTCAAATCTGCTCGTCGCAGCCGGCAGGCTAAATTAAAATACAGATTTACAAAAAAATATTAAAGTACAGCAAAATATTTATACAAGAGGAACATTAAAATTTAAAACCAATAGACAAACAAACAAACAAAAACAAGCAAACAAACAAATAAACAAACACCCCAGCAAACCCAACAAACAAACAAACAGACAAACAAACAAACAAACAAACAAACAGACAAACAAACAGACATCCAACAAACACATTAAAAACAACAACAAACAAACAAACAAACAAACAAGGACAAGACAACACTGAGAAACAAACTTAAACATACAGTGAATAAAAATTTGTTAACAACCACACCCACCCACAAAGGACAACAAACAGAATTGTTACATGGTCAAAATTGGAGGCCTATTATATCACATGTTCAAAATACTGGTTAGGTAAGGAATGGGGCTAGACCTGTATCGGTTGG
>CM021545.1:5134847-5178078 GCA_010994315.2 Pisaster ochraceus | reverse complement strand
CAGTTTTACTGAGATGCTTAAGGCAAACGCGGAGTGGACTTCCAGTTTCATCTTGGACGAATCCATCGGGCGGAAAACGGAGATTGCATTGACATGGATAGACCGAAATACTTTCGGTGCGGTTATAAAGGGGATGTGTCGTCATGATCAAAGCAGGCCTGTGGCTGTACATGGAATTATTAAAACTCTCACCCGCGTGTGCTTGCAGTAACTGGGTGAGAGCTCAGAACTACTCCATGTGCAGCCACATGCCTGCTTTGATCATGGCGACACCTTTAATCAAAGAGTTTGTATTATTCCTAATGATATGCAAAGGCCAAAAAGGAAAAAACAGGCACTGATGTTGCATTCTGTCTATCTGGAGATTTAACCGAAATTAACCAAGTAATTATCTTGATGACACATGATCCTATTAAAGGCACAAAGGGATATTTTTTCCAGATGGTCTAAGTCTAAAAAATACGACCTTACTTTTAATTTGCCTCGACAGTACCTCCAATACAAAAATTAGCATGCTCAGATTCCGGACGCAACAGCATAAAACAAGTTGGCTCGGGTATGAATTGTTTTCTTTTTAAAACGCCAAACTAATTTGGCGGTTAACACATAATCTTCCATTACATTTTCTAATCTGAAGGTTCATGTTCGTCATTGCCTTGATCCTTTGGTTTTTTTACTTCATCGTTGGTTTGTTTAACTCTGCGTGACACCATTAAACAAAATCCATTTGAAGAAAAATAATGGCGGAGTACCGCCTTTTAATTTTTAAAATGTTACTCAATAAGTGAGCGATAGTGTCATTGAGTGTTAAACTTCCCTTTCGTTTTTGATGACTTAAACAGTTTGAACCCTAATTTTCTATTGTTAAAAAGTCCACAACATTTTTGTTGTTGAGTCATTTGAGTGTACTCAATTATTCTTGTCAGTTTAAGATAGGCTGCTGTCTTTTTGTGACGAGGTGAGTACTTTTTATAATATTGTAATCAACTGATTTTGAGTTATTCGATTTACTTTAAAAGATATTGAAGTGAATTTGACATCACCCAGCGGAGAGACAATCGACAGGACATACCCCGGTTATCAAAACATGACAGCGTTTAAATTGGTCATCATCAGTGTGCAGAACACGGCTGAGGTAAGCGATCGTCAAAATCATTGCAAGTTGTCCACATTATTTTAATCTTATGTGTTTTTCCCCTTCTACTTGCCATCATTATTATTAACCTATGTGATAACCAAACAGGTTGGTCAATGGGAGGTACGCATGCGTAATTTGATATCTGCAAGTGTGTTGGTCACGTATCTAGTGACGTCCTACGCAAGATCTGATGACGTAGAACCCATCATCGTCACACCAATGTTGAGTAGCTATGAAATCAACGTGCGCTCGGGGGAGCAACTCCGCATATACGCTGAGATCCGACAAGGCTTACGTCCAGTCGTTGGGGCTAATGTCATGGCGTCCATATACCGACCAGGAGGGTATCCACAAGTTAGCCTTCCATTGTTTGACAACGGGGCAGGTATAAATAAATTAGTTTTGATTTACAGTCGTACAAATAAGTATCGATTATCAACCAATAATTTCGTTTCAATTATAATTTATTCACATTTTCTGGAAAGCTCGTTATGGTTTAGTGCCCAATGGTGTCAACCTTAATGAATTGCTCTTTGTAATTGTCCCCAGAGCTGGTCTCTTCTAGAAGAGTTAAGCAAGAGAATGTGCAAGACTCGCGCGTACCGAAAACGAGAAAATAACTTTTGTGAAGAATATATTTTTCTTTAAAGTCAAATCTTATTTTTAAAATTTACTTTTTATACAAAATTCTTGAAAACACAAACAACCATAGTAAGTTGTTACGAATCAAATTTAAATTTGTATATAATACAAATAGTTTGTTCAAATTAACACTGCAACAAAATTTTAACTTGGGCAAGGGTGCTTATTTTTAGAAACCCCATTTGGCAATCACGCCCAGATTTGTGTGTCCATCACATAGGTTTAATGATAACAGCTGGGCAAAATTCAACTCTCTTTTTTACAATTGACCGGAAATGGTGGTCAAGTCTTATTCTTCGTTATTTTGTTGAATTGATTTTACGTTTATAATGTTTATCGCTTAGTACTACATTCCCAACAACATAGTATTTTCATGGCCATACACTAAAACAAACAAAAACTGACAAAACAAATTTCCGCCCACGTCCTGGAAGTTCGAACACGCGCGAGGCTTAAACAGTCTCTTATTAGCTGATTGACTTTTCACTTGTGGTTTGGCCTTGTCATTACCAAACCCAGAGTTCCAGTTATTTCACCAAAATATTTAAATGAGTAATTTTGTGTGGGTTTTGAGACATTGCGTGGTGAAGTATTCTTGTACATTCAGTTTGCGGTAACAACTTGTGTAGAAATTATACACGTGATGGATGGTGTAACCAAAACCTGAATATTATAAACTTGAGTAATGGTGTGAACTTAAAGTGTGTTATCTCATCAAAAGCAAAGACGTACCTGAGGTTTTTCTTCTGAAGTTATAGCTTTGTCCAGAATACAGAGACAAAACATTCTTTTACAGGGGCAGACACAATACAGAATGATGGTGTCTACTCCAGGTACTACGTCAGTCAGCCCAATGAGAAAGGATTCAACACTATACAGATTACAGTAACGAGTAATGACAACACAACTGTGATGAATGCAACATCACAACCTCGAACAGTTCCAAACCTCCCACCTAACGCATATGCGGAATACCCCAAAATAGGTGAGAAGTTTATATTTGTCGCGTTCTTCTTAAACTATCGGGCGTACATCGGGTGACTTTAATCACGGAGCTTTGTATGCATGAGTAAGAGGAAGCTCGTACATTTCGCCAGTTTAAACTTATAGACCGAAAGTGGGTTACGTGTCACAGGGGACGCTTTGCTAAAAGGGGGGCAGAGGGGCAGATTTGCCCGAAATTTCGCACGGGGTTGGGTCTTTTTTGCTGTATCTGTCCATTTTTGCTTGTTACTGTGTCCAAATTTTCCAAACTGCTTTTTCCGAATTTGGAGGGCAGTTGAGTTGCTCCCCCCCCCCCTTGGTCCCTCCTATATTATGACGATAAACTTGGGGTGTTCAGGTAAAACCACCTCGAACCAACCTGCATTGGTGCGTCTTAGCATCATGCAGTATTAGGTGTAGACGAGTGACCGTTCACACCAATGCGGTGTTTTTGCATCGAGGCAGCTCAAAAGATCTAGTTGAAAAAAATGGGGGCGGGAACAAGGTACAGCAGTAGTTATCACAATACGCCATGCGTGTTGTGAATTTATACAGACACAATAATGGTGTTTGGATTTTCACGAGATAATTAGGCTCTTTACCTTGGCTTTGTTTCAGGTGGCTTCCCCATCTTTCCCCCAAACTCACAGCAGAGACATCCCGTTGGAAACAAAGTGACCAACCTGATGCGTATTGCATCTGGGTTCACAAGTTACTATGACAATTTTCCTTCTTCGCCAAGTGACGTCACACCGCCATGTCGTGTCCAAGATCTTCACGTGAACGAGGTCACGAAGATGGAAGGCAATGGAACTGTCGTCTTATCGTGGACTGCACCTGGGAACGATGCTGATTTTGGAACTGGTATGTTGGTAATGATCTAGTCTTGATTGGCGATGTTCGTTCTGTTAACTTATAGTCGCCGGTATAACAAAACGAATTACTGGAGAAGATTATTATATCTGTGTAAAACAAACAACACAAGATTCGTAGACTTGCCCAGTCTCTCCGAGCCAGTTGATGTTGGGCCTCTACCAGTGACGTACACAAACTAGCGTCGCCAACCAAGATTAGGTAAAGATCCGAAATGGTTAAACTCGTTTTGAAGTGATTGAAGCACACGGACAATTGTCAAAGACCATTATCCGCACTTTCGGTGGCCCAGAATACACATGAAAGAACAAACCTGTGATTTAAACTCAACCAGTCACCATAGGAGTCACAATAAAATAGTAAGGGAAAAACTTCATGTTTTGAGGTTTGCAAAAATTTGAATTTTGCATCATCTTTGAACCATAGATTTTATGTGCAAATCTGCAAATATTTATTTTTTGTTTTGTTTTATCCAAGAATGTGTTGAACCTGTCAAGATAACCATTTTGCAAATGCTGGAAACGGTCTTTTGTTACTATATGTACTTTAACACGACAATTGGTAGTTGAAGTTGTAGAACTAACGTTTCCCTTGTTCGTCTTCTCTGTGAACTCAACAGCTTCTTTTTACGACATCCGATTTGCTGAGAATGTATCAACATTACTCGACAACTTCGAGGCTGCATTGTCCATAACACATCTTGAAGTCATCCAAGGAAATCTAGACACTCCACAACCTGCAATGAGCAAAGAGGTCTACATCATGCGGGTTCCTCTGGACCAACAAATGTTGACGTCATCCATGACCTTTGCCCTTAGAGCGGCCGATGGAAGGAATAGATTTGGAGACATTTCAAATGTGGCCCAGGCGACTTTCCGAATGTTTGTACCGCCATCTGTACCACCGGAACCGAGCTTGTCAATCTCAGTCACGCCAACACCAACGGAACATAAAACAGAACCGTCGACAGGTGGCGCTGCTACCACCAGTTGTTCAACCGTTAATAAGTTGTCGTCAAATCAACCGGGAAGAACTCTGGGCAAACCAACATGCCCTATTTCAAAAGCTGAACAAGGTCGTACTCTTGAGCTGGACGAAATTGTTTCCATAGTTGTTTATAGTGGATTGGGTGTGTGTGCCGTCTCTGTCAGCGTAGGATGCTGCATTCGGAAAATCTTGTTTAAGAATCCCTCATCAGGACATGTTCACAGCAGACAGGGGAACCCATCGGGTATTCCAAAATTGGAAGGCAAAACCACCACCAAGTTCAAGCCTTCTGCTCACGTAAATATAGTCGACATTGAAGACACGATTTGATGTACATGTATAAGCATCATGTTCGTTTACGTCTTAGCTGCAGAAGCAGTAACAAAAGCCTTATATACTATATAAGGTGATGTCGTGCCGTAGTGCAAAGCATCTACGCAAGAGACACTAAGTAAACGCATGCACGCTCTTCCATGAAAACAAATCCTGTTTTTACCGTGTATCACACAAAACACAGGACCTGCTGTTTAATGGTTAGGTAACAATCGGGACCCAAACGCACTTGAACGGTAGGCACCGTATTTTTAACAAATAATATTCAGCATTTTTTCCATTTTCTGTCCTCTGTTTTGAAGCATTTGGATGGGAAGTGTTTCACTTTTTAACCCGATTAATTGAAGCCATCATGCCAAGGTAAATTCAAAAGAAAGATGATACCTGTTAACTGCACTGGTAGGACATCAAACAGTTCCCTTGAATTGAAAATAAACTTGCATACAATATGCAGTGTCCCCCCCAAAAACAAACAAACAAACAAACAAACACCCAAACAAACAAACAAAACAAAACAAAAACAGGGGGTCCAGTTTCCCTTTGATTGACGTCCACGCCGTCCAGTTGTGTTCGAACAGTTAACGTGTTCGGACGTGTTTAACGGTGCTGCTCCTGTGGTGACTTTAGCTCGCACAGTTTCAATTTGATGTTTTTTCGTCGTTCGTTTTAGTTGGTTTCCTGTTTTTTTGGCTTTTTTTGCTGTTACCATGTGTTTCATACGTGGACTCTGTGGATTTGTTGTACTTTTGCTGTGTTTTATGCGCTGATAATGATATGAAGAAGGTTTGGAATGGCATGAGGCTGATGAGCAGGGTCGCTCATGGAAAGAATCAATCTTGTAATTTACCAGATATTTCATCTTCTTATGCCAACGACCTTAATATATTTGTTTAATCGGTTTGATTTGCATGACTTCACTAGTGAGACAAAGAAGTGGAGACAGACGCTTTGTCCTGGTGAACAGGTTAATATATGTACCACCAACGAAGATGAAGTTCGGTCACATTTCAAACGCCTTAACTCTTGTAAAGTTCAGGTCCAGATAAATTAATGCCTCGTATTTTGAAAACACGTGCTGACCAATTAAGATGTTTCTTCATGACCATTTTTAAAATATGTGTTTTAGCTTACAGAAGTTACCAGATATCTGGAAGACTTCATGTACTGTACATATTCCAAAGAAGCCTGTCATTAAATGTATGAATGACCTGAGGCCAATTGCTCTTACATCTGCTGCCATGAAAGTTTTAAAGAAAATTCTGATGAATCAGTTTGAAGCCTATCGTCACTAAATTCGTTGACCCACTGCAATTTGCATAAAGTAGCAACCGCAGTACTGAAGATGCGGTTGTATACAAGTTAGAAAAGTTGTATTCTCACTTAGAAGGTTCTATAGAAATGGTAACTCTGTTCGAATAATGTATGTTGATTTCTCTTCTGCTTTCAACACAATGCAACCTCATCTCCTATCCGTATTAAGTTATTGAATATGGACATTCCTCATCAACTGGTTAGGCTTATTCTTGATTTTCTCACAAAATCGCAGTCAATTTGTAAAGTTAAACGATAATGTTCAGTCCGAGTGCCTAATCACCAACACAGGTGCTCCACAAGGTACAGTGTTAGCTCCATTCCTGTACACTGTGTATACATCTGACTTTCGATCCAGTCACATTGACTGTCCGGTTGTTAAATTTGCTGCTGATACTGCTTTGCTGGGTCTAATTAAACATGATGATGATAGTCATTATAAAGCTGAAATTGATCGTTTTGTTGAGTATCTTATACTCAATGTGTCTAAGACTAAAAGAGCTTGTCATTGACCTTCGTAAGAGTAAGTTTGAGCCTAGTAATATTGTGATTAATAACAACTGTGTTGAAAGGGTAAATACATATACATGTAAATGCCTTGGGCTAAAATGTTTGATGATAAACTGGATTGTGTTTAGTGTCGGTAGACTCTCTTTACCAGGAGAGGGTGACTGGTCTGTTTAGTCGTATTTTGGACGACATTAGCCACCCACTTCATGGTGAACTTTCTGGTCACTTCATCCCAAGAAGTGGTAGAATGAGACTGCCGGCTGCTCGCACTAACCGTCATCTTCACTCGTTTGTCCCGATGGGTATTACGTTTTCCAATGTATTGTCAGTACAAAAAATGAGTGCTGATTTGTTAATCTTGTTTTGTCTACATGGCTAGACTGGGTGTGTGGTGTACATATGGATTTTTTTATTAAATCCCTGCGCATCGTTTCTTGTGTAATATTTTTATCTGCCTTTTGTATTTTTTTAAACTGTTTAATGTAGTGGTTTTAAACTTGTGAGAGAAATGGAGTTTCTTCTTTTAGGGGAGTAATACAATTGTTATGTCTTATGTCTTATGCCAAGGACAGAGGGCATTACCCGCAAACTTAACTGAAAAAGGGGCCCGTACACAGAAATAGGAAACCTCAACTCGTGATGATTGTTTCACAATCCCAACTCCACTGAAAATTGTTTCAGAAGGCCTACATTGTGGCTGGCTGGCTGCGACCTGTGTTAGCTGCCAGATAGTTATGTGGCAGCCCAAGTAAATATTCACCTCATTTTGAAGAAAGTTATAATAATCTGTCACCAACGGGATTCCGTGGATGCTCAATGCAAGCCAATAATTTTTTGGGGAGGGATTGTATGCTATTTTTGTAAATAAAATGGATATAATGTGTGTTGATATAACCGTTTTGTGTAAAGGATCTATAATGGTGATTGAGATGTGGTAACAAAAATCATATTTTAGTGATTAGATTAGGGCTGTCAAGGTTAATAAAAAGTGTTGCAAAACAAGCTATTATAAGCACCTCGATTAAAAAGCATTTGAAGTGAATTAATAAGTTGGGGCTTTTTCAAAAGCGTAATTTTGACAAAACTCTGAAATCATCAGCCATGTGTGTGGTTTTGAAATGCCATAACACTACCATTGTGGTGAAATAGCGCCCTCTGTATTACTTTTTGGTTTAGTTCACGATAAAAACATAATTAAACCAAATAGGCAAGTTGCGCTATCAACACAATAATGCTTTTTCATAACGAATGTTGTTTATTACATTTGTTTTGTTATTCTTAAATATTTTATTGTTCATCAGCTAGAAATCCGACAGTTCTTTTCTTTTTGGCTAAAGTCATCTGTTGTTGTTTTTTATCATTACATGTATACGATTGTACTGTACTAAATTCCGCGCAAGAGTTTCACTCTATTCAGTGTGGATACTTGCGCCCTCTATTGGCTTAACTTCCAGCAGCCCATTTGGGAACATTCCAGATTCAAAGTTGAAGGCTCACTTGTTTTCCACAGTGTCAAGACAAAACAAGACATTATCACTCAAAAGAGATCAGTGTAGTATAAATATCAATAACTAGATGAAAACAAATGTATAACTGCAATAGGATCCATTTAGCACCATAGCTTGTAGGCAAAGGTCACTTAAGACATGTATTTGCATCGAGACAGAGAATAAAAACTAAATGAACCAATGAGGTCCGTGGTCGAGTCGAGCCACCAAGGAAAAAAATATAATAGGTTTCATGTACAAATACGTACTCGACGTGTCGTGGCCGAGTGGATAAGAGCACTGGACTTAAGCAGAGTGTGGGTTCGAGTCCCGGTCGTGACACTTGTGTCCTTAAGCAATTTTCTTTACACAGAAGCGGTAAATCAGTAAGAAAAAAAATAATCCTTACATTCATCTGGGGGAATTAAATGTAATCAATTTTCCCTTTGCAACATAAAATTATTTCAGCAGGAGAAATAGTCTTGCTACGAGACGTTTACTCAATATTGAATTACTAACGACCGCCGCGGGCGCTGTTCATGTACATGTACCAGAGCCATATATACGGCTCTGACATGTACACACGAGCTGGACTTTTTATCAAACGCTCATGGGTGAACGACACCTTTGAGTGGCCGTGTAAACAAGAACCCGTCTAACGTTGTTCAGCACCAAGACTACGGGAGGAAATGAAAACTATTACACTTTTATAAAGTAAAAATACATTTCACTGCCTGATAACTTCCCACTACATGCACTGATATTAACAAGTCAACCGCAGATTATAAACGTTTGCTACAGTGGGGATAGGGGGCGGAGTCTACCTCCCAAAATACTCTCGGTAAACGTAAACCCAAAGTTCACCTTGAAATTAATAGCTCAAAGGTAAAAAAAAATGTCGGTGTGTTGACGAAAGAGTGCATGCAGCAAAGAAATCCTTTGGGAAGCTGAAACCCTGAAAAGGCAAAAGGGACCCAAAATGGAGCCCAGTTGCAAATTGATTTTCCAAGTCAATCCGTCACTGGGTATCAGAAGTTCCTTGGATCCCCATCGATCCCATTTGCTGAAAAAGAACAAGAGTTAGTTTATAACATAAAATTCTCTTTCTTAAATTTAAAAAAAAACCAGTATCTAAAGCAAACCTTCGTAAAAATCTGGTACCCAAGGTATTTTGGTTTTTGTTACATACATGAATACATGTACATCTAATATCTGGTTTCCTCGTAGGCCTACTGTAAGCACAGATGAGGAACATTAGAAGTTGAACTATAGAGCTATAAGTTAGAATTCAATGACTATCGATGTTCCAGCCAAGTATAGATATTCTTTTCAAGATTGTGTAGAAAACAAATAGGGCCTTAAGTGGACCGGTATGCTGAAAAAGAAAGCTCATTACATCAAAAACAACCCGTTGAATTAATTCAGATTCGCATAGGTCTCTGTCTTACGTCCGGTGCAAGTTTCCCTACACATCTCAGCCCATTGGTGATTTCCAGTCATCAAAAACAAAAATCCTCATGTATTTAGTATCCTTCTGCATGGTACTTAAATTTATTTATACTTTGGCATGACCGGCTCCAAGACTTGGGCTTCGTGGTTCGTGGTCATTTCGAGCATAACCTTAACCATCGAGATTGAATTCTCAAATCATCAATGTTGTGCTATTCTTTGAAATCTTATATGAATTCAAACTAGTGTACTTACATTGTAAATACAATACAAATCATGAAGACAAGATGCTGGTAGTGTAGGTGAACAACAACTAACACATAACAGTTTTATATCAGACCAGACCAAGAGCGTTAGTTTTAGAACTTATGCAAACGAGGCTAAAACTACCCTTGGTATACTGGCTACAAGCGGAAAACATGATGAGGATAACTAAGGGGAGCAGAAGGTAGGAATTGATATTCCTCTTATACATGTACATGTACATGTAGATTGTAGGATGCAGGGAAACATGCACCAGGCAAGGAGTTCCAACGAGATGCAGTACGTAGAATAAAGCTGTTAGGGTTTCTCTTTGTTCTTTATTATCTCAGCAAGAGTATTATGGGTGAGAACAAGCAGAACAAAACTTGAAGAAAACGATGCGCACCATTTAAAAATCTAAACTTTACACGAACCACCACAGAAATAAAACAATTCGAATGAAATAAAGAAACTTCCATGATATTCCTTTAAGAAATTGAATCAATTATTGACCCCTGACCAGCGATCCAAAAACTAGGTCACGCGTAATCTTCTATCCATCAAACATTTTACCCGCTCTGCCATCGCGTCTGAGACCAAACCACGAGGGCTCCAGAAATAATAAACGAGACATGTGTTACATGGAGATTGTACACCGGCTGGTAAACTCATTGAGCGTTACACTCCCACAGCGGTCTGTCGGGTACCAGTCGGTTAGGTTATTTTCAATGCCCGTATTTGGAAAGGAATGCTTGCCGTTGCGTCGAGAGAACGCGCTTGTGTGTCTCTGCGATGCCTTAGCGCCAATGAGATTTTTTCACAATCACGGACCAGTCGTGTACCAAGACGTTAGTTAAGCATTCAATACTACATGTATGTACATGTACTTCTCTGAAGTGGTGTGCCCATCACTCATTTCGTATCGTGTTGGAAGTCAATGGTCGGTTGTTCATTTTTCTCGTTACCCTTCATGTACTTTGAAATACATTACTCATTTTTACAATATTACATGTATTTACATGGACACAAAAATCTTCGGTTGATGGTTTACATAGTTGTTGTTTGTCTACAATGTCCGGCGGCTCAATCTTTGGTCTATGACAAAAATATCATTTCGGGTTTAGTGTGTGGGTGGGTTTCTCCCGTAATTATAAACCAAAGTCTAGTCACGCTCTAGACAAAATTCCCTGAGAATCAAGGGTAGTCCTTGCTGGGCCAAATCTAGCCTTTTTTCAAGGCCGTCGTTGCGGAGGGACTGGAACGGGAGACCACGCGCGCTTCGCCACCTGCGTGCGTGTTCTCCCTTTCCGTTCGCTTGGGATCGCGGTTCTGCGAAGCTGTCCAAGCCACGAAAGCCTTGAAAAAAAGGCTAGGCCAAATCCAGACTTGCAGCACTTTGGTGTCAGCAACATTACAGACCAAATCCTGGGATTATTCGACCCATTAAACAAAATGTGTTTGAGGGGGAATAAACTGGGTAAAAAAAGTATCAGAGATCTTCATATAAAAAGCATTTTGAATTCTAAGACTTGATTCTTTTCAAAAAAATGCCGATCACAAACATTCAAGGCACTTCGATTTTTCGAAATTTAACTGCTTTGCTCAGATTGGTCTCTTTAGGTGTTTTTGTTTTGTTTTTCTCCCGAAGCCCAAATGCCACGAATGTTTGTAAAGCAAGATGAACAGATGGACGATTCATGACCTCATCTTGAGAATTAATGCATGACTTTTGTTTCATGACAAACCAATAACGCAACTCGTTAATTTCCAGAATGAAAAGCTTTATTCAATTTACTCGCAATAATGATCTACGTGGCTTTTGTACAGACTTAAGTTAAAAACTTATACAGCACATCGTCAGTACGGTATGATTAACTGTTGGTTACCATTTACTATATACACCATACACGTATATCATATCATTACTACATCATGAGAACCAGTGGGCTATCAATCACCAACCAACTTCATAAATTTGGCCAGTTAAAAAGACTTCTTTGTTTCTCGTTTAATACAAATAAAGTAACCTTCGTAAAACTGCATATCGCCATCGGCAATCAACCCCCCCCCCCAAAAAAAAGAGAGCCGCCACAAGCCGTAGTTCGCACATTGGTTTACTAATAATGTAATATACATTGTGTTAACAAATCCAAATGAATCATGAACCATCAGCTATGCTTGAAAAAGGACCATTCTTTAAAATGTTCAATTTGATTACACCTGTACAGTAGATGTACAAAATATAGATGGTTTCACTTCACTACCAGCTGGTGATTCGCTTCCACCCTATTTTAACCTTTAAAGCACTTTCTCCAAAAGGTCAAAGTCGTTTTGGACATCATATTCGTTAAACATGTGCGCAGATCTTTTAATTTGTTTCTATTAGTTACCTATATTGTACACATCTCGCTAACTTTTGGTGACCATATTTGGATTTGTTATTAAATTGCTTTGCCATTTTTATTGGACAAGCAAAAGGAGATCTGGGTTCGATTTCACATAGCACTAAGATTCAACTCAATATGAGTTGTTAATATTAAGGATCATTACTTCTTCTATAGCTCACATATCTTATAAGCTAGCTTTACAACATTATTATCCCTATTCATCAGGCATAGACCATTCTTATGTCTTTCTTAACTCCCTGGAGAGTGTACAATCCCCTAAAATAGCGCTAAGGGTTTAATCCAACACAACCCTGTCTCAGCCCTCTCGAGTTCCCATTTATGCACCTGGGTTAAGAGAAGCGATTATGGTTAAGTGCTTGCTCACTCAAGGACACAAGTGAGTGACCAGGAATCAAACTCACACTCCGATGCTTCAGCCACATCACACTTTGCTTAGCAATAAAGACTGATTTGCACATACATAAATATTCGTTCTTTGTGAAATCAAGCTCTAGATGTACATGTGCACATGTAAAAAATGTTCCTAGCAAACACAGTTCAGAGTAAAACACATTCAAGTGCAGTCAAACAGTAAATAAATGTGTGTACACAAATAAGCATAATTTGAATATAACCATAATGTTGGAAACAAATACATGTACATTGTACATTCTGATGTATTTGCATTCTTTGATTGACAAGGTTCACAATTCATATGATCTAAACAGTATTGAATTACATTTTTTTTACGAATTCAATGTACATGTACATGTATTATTTAAGTGTGCAATGTTACTCATAAACACAGTGCTTGGGTACTTAATAGACTTGACCTGTTGTTACACTATGATTACTTACTTGGGTAGTGATAAAACAACAACCAAAAAAATCCTTCCCCAAATTGTCTCATACTTTGCATGCTTGCTTGAAAATTGCAAAGATATGTGGAAGACCTAGGAATGTTTCACAAAATGTGAAAATATGATGTATTCCAGCCTGAAAGCTGAAACATTTAATTCAACAAATCTGGCCAAATATATTCAGTTGCTACGGATAGATTAATCAAGGAAATGTTCGATCCACCACGGAAGTATACAGTATGTATAACAACCTGAACTACTGATAACGAGTTAACATCTTTGTTCCACCATGATAAACCTCCATGCAAAAATACTGATAATTCAAAGAACTCTCTGCCTTACAAAGCGATAAAAATTTCCATCAGTGTATAGTAAGAGACGCAACAAAATATATATATTAACACTGCAATCCTTCCATATGAACATGGCAAGACTTATTATTATCCAATATCATGTATTAAAAAACGAAAGCTGTTTACTATTCAAACAGCGTGTTAACATCAAACTCTCAACTCTTCACATTAATAACCCTTTTTTCCTTCTCCTTTTAATTTTTTTTCCATTTTTTTTTTGATTAACAATAATCATGAATATTTAATTGTAATAAACGCTTAATTATCGAACCAGTCCACACAATGGCAGTTTCTTGCGAACTCACGCACCCAAATGAGTATACCTCCCTTGCTTCCCTGCAAACAAATGGAACATCTCAAACGTTAAGATTACATCACTGTTCTAGGACGAACCAAATGGAAACAAGACTTGGGGTGTTACTTGTCCCCTCAAAATGAGAGATGTAAGAATACAATGTGAATGTACCTTACGCAAAAATTAAATGCATGTAGTTTAAGTTACAGAAAAATATGAACAACAGTCTTTTATCAAAGCTCTTACTAAATTTACAGACGGTAAACTTTTCTTAAAATTCCACTATTACAAGATTTATCCAACAACTAAACTGTGACAAAACTACATCTTTACATTGAAATCTAAACATTTTGCAGAGTTGATTCAGTATGAAATTATAAGATTCATGTGAAATTCCATATTGGCAAATAATTGGCATATACTGGAGATTGCATGTGTTCACACATACAATGCAACATTTTTGACACAAGCAATTGGCAATTAAAAACATACTGCACAAAATATAGATTATTTATATGTTTTAACACTCTAATCCAACCCTCTATTTTGAGTGTTAACCTAACAAACTGCGTCATTGGTTTTCTATTGGACGCTGGTTTTACATAAGAAAAAATGTACTGAATTGAAATTTTCGCTCATGAAGCTCATAATTGCATAATGTCATTTTTTATGGCAGCTGGAGTGTCACTTTGTATCTTAATCACACTATAATACCATTTCATCATACTGAAATCATATTCCCTAAGGGGCAATTCAGAATTATCAATGTTTAAAAATGTTGATCTTTTGCAAAATTGTTCCGAATCACCCACCCACCCCACCCAAATTGTTGACTGTTAAATATTGTCAGACTATATAACACTGGAGAACAAAGTAATGCCTCAAAGAAAACATAAATTTTTGATCAATGCTCTCCGAGGTAAGGAGTTTTCAATGGTGTTTCCTGGCTTCCAGCATGCAACTTTTTAGTTGAAAAGATTTGTCCCCTCTTTTTTTCATGGATGTCTGTCAAAAGCATGGTTGGCCGATAAACAAATTTTGAGAGACTGCTGGCTATTTTCCCTTGAAAATTCTTTGGTTTGTTTCTTTCAATTTAATAGTAAACTGAACTTTGTTATTCAGTAATTTCTTTTGACCCACCCAACCACAATTTCTAACAAATATCACAATTTTAAAAATTGATTATTCTGAATGGCCTTTTAGAGTTAACTATTTATTATACACAGAGGGCACAGATAATCTTCTGGAATAGCCTTAAAAGATGGTTTAGTTTAATGTAAAGTTTAATTACATGTAGTGTACATGTATTTGAATGGACAAAATATCAATTTAAACGTCATGAAATCCAAATTGATAATCCCAAGTCATTAATTTTAGAAATGGGGAAAAGACACATGACAATGTGGAAACCAATGACCCATGATCTAAATCAAAGTAATCGAAAAACAAAAACATTAACAGATAGGACTCTTAAATATCCAAAGCTTTAACTTGGAAGAGATGTATGGCTTATATAAAAGAAACCAACACTTGGACATCCACAAAATGGTGTCTATAAAGAATATTGATAAAGTTTTCATCCCTCAATTAATGGCTTTAAAAAAGTTGTCTATAACTGTTGAATCATATTTTATTATTTGTCAAATAGCCTGCGTTGTTGTTGTTGTTGTTGTTGTTTTTTAACAGACTGATTTTTAAGTTTGTTAGATTAGTTAAGTGCATAGTCTTAATCTATTTGCACTACCAAAACAAAGTTCTGAATGGAAATTGTTCACCATCATTTAATACTGTTCTAGGAAATTTCATCATATCTGCTGAATTCCGAGCATGTCATACTTTTATACAACATAACTTATAAAAAACACCCTGTCTTACTGGAATATGTCATTTATCTCTGCCCTGTTTTGCTAGGTACAATATTCAGCCTTTTAAAAAAAATAAACCAGATGCAAAATAAACTTAACTCATTTGTATCACAAAAGGTAACAAACATTTCACTATGAAAACAAAGGGAGTTGCCCCTTTTTTGTACTAACTACTTCAAGAAAACTGCCAACAATTTTAAGATGTTTCAAGGTATACACTTTGTTCATTAGTCATTGAAAACATTTATTTAGTTGAAGGAAAGCAACTAACCACTACCTATTTATACATATATCACTTAGTCCTCAGTTCCTTCACTGGGAGAAAAAATATCCATCAATCTTGTCATTTATTTGACAAACAATGAGCTAAATACACACATTATTTTATCCTAAAGAAATGAGGACTCATCCCTCGCCACACTCTATAATATACACACATAACCCAACAAGATAAATAGTGTAAAATTCCAACTGTATATAGATAGAAACCGATTCTCCAAAATCCTGCCAAAAACTAAAAAAGGGTTTTAAAAATAAACCTAGTCAAAAAAACCTTAATAAAACTAGGTTTTCGAGTACAACTTTAACAAGAAAGAATTAGGAAAGAAATTATGGTGAGTTTTGTACTATTTTAAGGCGTACCTTCTTCCGTTCAAATATATGCATACAAGTCACTTAATTGTCATTGACAGTGTTACGTTAGCCCTCTATAATATGGATATATAAAACTTACAAATTAATCAAAGCGAATACTTAAAAGCATGAATAGTAAATAGCAAAGAACCAATCAAAGACAAATTGCCAATGAACTTAACATAATGGATGGGTTTTGTGGTTTCTTCAAGAATGACATGTTTCCTGCAATTTCAAGGACTGTGTGCCTTGTTTTTCTCAAAGGGGCCGTGTCGTCATGATCATGAAGGCCTGTAGCTGTACGTGGAATTATTAACTCTCACCCAGTTCCTGTTCGCACACCGCGCACTCTCCTTAGCGCAGTAAATGGATAACATTTCATGACTCCATGTACATCCACAGGCTTGATATGATCATGATGGTACAGCCCCTCTAATAATAGTAAGTGGCCATGTTTATAACTTCAGTCAAAAACTAAGCTATCAAATTAATGACATGCCATCAATTACCAAAAAATACATCAGAAACTAAAATGAATTAATTCAACTTGAAAGTCACTTATTTCAATAATCACCAATAAGTAAACAGACCCTACATTCTGAAGGTGACACTCTGTCATTCAAAGATGACATGGGGTGTCGATATTTCAGCATATGTCCAACAGCCAATGTGCTTTGAATCAATTCATTGCCAAATTAATTACACCTCATTATAAAAACGTAACCTTAAAACAATAGAGTACATATACATCGATAACAAATTTACACTTGACAACTTAACATGTTAATCTTAACCTATTCTACAACTAAATTCCTAATGAACATGATTAATTATACAATAAATCAAATTTGTAAAAATGAAAGGAAATGATCACATTTCTCATGTCAGTCTTTGTTTTTTAAGGACTAATTACTGTAGTAGTTAACTGGATTTATCGTCAATTATTCCTTGGCTTTTCTTGAATCTTGACATGATCTTGAAATTCTGCTGTGTTGGCTTTTTACACAACCACTCAAAAACCTACAGTGTATGTACAGGTATATACATATAAGGCAAGAAGCAAAGGGCAAAAAAATTCACAAAAGAAATTATACTTCACCGCCAATATGATTATGATATCTTAATAGAAATTCTTTCGATCAGGTCAAGAATTCAGTACCATTGTCAACTAAAAGGAAAGGCATGGTTTACCGTTTTCACACTTATCATTGATGGTTGTTGCTACAATGTTTGTCACTTAGGCCTGGAATGTCACTAGCTACACTGTCAGGAAATTAAGGGGGAGGAAAAAGACACTTCCAATGAGAAAAGGTAACTTCGTGAGAATATCAGTCAAGTATGGGGAAAGTATTCAGGGGTTAAACCACAGCAATGAAGTAAATGATGTCAGTGTTCCAACCTGTACAAATCAAGGACAGTGGCATAACTAGACAAATTTCATTCATGTATCAAACCGTTCAATAGTGCATTTTATTGATTTCATATGGGGGCAAGAAGAGGGGTCCTCCCTGTTGGTTATGCAACTGACCAAAGACTACAGCCCTGAGCCAAATTTCATGGCAGTGCCGTGAAATTAGGTCCAGATTCTATGTTTTGCTCCAAAGTTAGAATGTGAAATGATTTAATTTAAGCTTTGATTAATTAAGCTTGGAACAATAAGAACAAGACTAACCTGTTATCTATCAAGCATAGATTTCTGTATGTGCTTCTTTTAGACACAATTTCCAAACATTGTTAGCCAAGTACACAATCCAGGCCTTCTCTCATTTTACTTCAGTTTGCAATGAATTAAATACAAACACCGACTGTTTTACATATCAGTTTGCCACAACCTTTCGCCTCACAATCAAGCTAAATGTTTTATAGAAACTTCACCATCGATATAAATCTGTGCGTTTACGGCAAATATACTTTAACTGATAGTTGTGGGATAAAGGATAACAATAAACCATGCCTTCCGAAAACAACACAAGTTAGCAATAATAACCCCTCTAAACAAACTAAATCCTGGCTGAACAATCTGACTATTCATCGATGAAATATTTTCTGGAAGACTTGTTTCTGAGAAGAGGGAATAATGAGCTTCTGGTCTCTGCGGAATCTAAATTGAAGAACATGGTCCAAGGGGATTTAAAGTTTGGGTTGATAACCATATAAACAATTCTACATTTAAGAAAGAAATGGTCATCAGCAGTTAGTTTTCAATATTAATCTCCAAAAACACTGAATGAAGAGAAATCTCAACCAATTATTACGCAAGAAATGTTGAGTCTGTTGAAGGAAAAATTTCTTGCAAACTTCATGATTTTGTTATGACACATTATAAATGTTATCAGTTCAGTTATTTGTTATCACATTTATTACCTTCTTGTAATTGTGAGCCCTTCCCCCACCCACCAAATTTAATAAAAATAAATATAAATATATATTCATGTTTTATTAGCTTGCCTGAAGTGACCATGTTTATTTGACTTGCAACTGAAATGGGCAAGACACACTTCCAAATGGTTTGCAGTGTGTCTGTTTTACTGAACTCGGCGGCAATAGTAACCCAGGGCCTTACATTTCTCGCAAAGGTGTTGTGGATGCTCCTTACTTTGGTCAGAGACGTCCAAACCATCCGGCTTCTCCAGAGGGCGCTGTTTGGTGAAACAAAACAAAGCGTTTATCACCTGAATGCAAAGTAACAACATATGCCATCAGCAGTTGACAGCACCAACAACCAGATGGCATTTAAAGTAACCTTTCGTTGATTAAATCTATTACGCTCTTACAACATTATTCTTGAACTGAAGCAATACTTCATGCAATACAACCCTAATGGTTCCAAATCCTAAAAAAAGTAGGACTCAGTGAAATTTGGTGCTGCAGGTCACAAGAACAATTGTACATCCTTGGATTAGACATACCAATCTTATTACTTGGATGCTTAATAACCATAGAATGGAGGATAGTCTATCGCAAAAGACATTTGGGGGGTAATCAAATGGTTAGAGATTATCAAAAGTCAAGAAAAGACCAAAGATAATGTTGTGTCTAAGGTACAAATTAAAGGAAAAAGTGATAACATTTGATTGTTTCAAATGTTATCATGGATTGCCAGCAAATGATCCATTACTGACTCCTGTTTTCTTCTGAACAACCAAACATGTGTACAGATTTTTTTTTCTTTTCCCGTAAACATTGTTTTCATTCCCTATCACATAATTAGCACACAGTAACAACCTGCTCTAATTAAATGCAACATTTTTCACACATAAAAACACACAAACCTAGGTAGGCACCAAGGCAATTTTTCACATTTCCAATCACCCAAGCATTAACATCATAGTTGAAAATTATGAAGAGGGCAGCAAGGCAATTTTGAAAAAAAAAAAAAAAAGCTTTCAGTAAATTCAACGGTGAATTCTTGTAAATTTAACCTGATATGAGCTTGTTTTCTTTCGCGAAGTACATTGACTCTTGATTGTAAGCTGTGGTTAAATGTTATGTGGGTGGGCATGAAACTGCGTCTATGGCATGAACAATCATCAATGCATTAGCATACTCTTGCAAACAAAATCACCGTTTTTGAAAACGAATGATAGCGTTTCTATATATTCAACATTGAGTGTCTTATTTTGAATTCAGGTTTTCCTGACTTGACAGTACATGAGGTGTCATGATGGATCAGGCATCATTCACCTTTTTTTCCGGATTCTGATCCAGTTGGTGAAAACTCAATTCTATTGAACTGCTTCGCATTTGCTATCATGGTCCTTACTAAGGCTGGAGTTTGCTGAATGGTGGTCAATGCTATGCCTCACCTAGAATGTTAGAAGCGGTCTTTCCAACTCAAACGCACCTGCTTGTGTGGGTAGACATTGATATGGCATTTGATGCACTCCTGCCCCATGTTAGCCCAGCTGTTGCCGCTCATCCACTTCCGTTTGCACTTGGGACATTTGTATTCCCCAAAGCACCTCTTCTTACCCTGGTATGGTGTCAGACCCTCTCCTTTTGGACGTGCCTATATTGAAAAGAAAGTTGGATTTATTCATAAATCATAATTTTAACCCTTTCGTTACCAAAGGAGAATTTAGTCAATTGCACTCATACCCCCACCACCTCTTCCTTCAAGCCTGAGCACAAAAGCCACCTGTAATAAAGCTGCAGTTTTGTCCATCTTCACCCTCCATACCCAGGCTTTCCACTATTGGAAAGATTTGCTATTATGCAATCTCTTCAAACTAGAGGAAAGATTATAAATTCCAAACACCTAAGAAGCACTAAAATGGCTGTGTACAAAAAAAAGTGTTTGGAGTTTACTGTTTACACTAAGAAAAGAATGGCAAAGACTGTTTTTAATTATTGGCTGATCCCAATGATTTTTTTTATCACTTGTCTCGCTGTAAAACAATATCTTCAAGGTGATAATTAATAGAGCTTGTAAAAATGGCCTTTGAATAATGCTTTCTGTTGTGTAAGAATGTGTGGCTTTATGTTTGGTCAAACAATGTGGTCACCAGCCAGTGTTTTTCTTTATCCAAACAATTCCATAATGACCACATGATTCATGCCATTTTTACACTTTAAAGTATCCTCGCCTTAGACACATAAAACATTGTTTAAAAATTAAGTTTGAAAAACACAATTCCTCTCTCACTGAAAACTGTTTATCAGTGTTCCAAAGAATGTTCAAGTACATGTTTTCATTTAAATTTGCAAATGATGCATGAAAGAACATTTTCCACGACATACAGATAATTATTATGAGAAGTCTACTGTTGATGAAGATAAATTGATATTGAGCTTGTAACATTGAGTAAGTTTGTAAACAACTTTGCTTGAACATGTCACTGTAGCTGCTGATGTTATTAAACCTTTATTTTACGTGTGAGATTTTTATAGGTATTACAACCCAACCATGGGTGTTAAACTGCTCCAAAATGACAACCTTGAAAGGGCCTCACACCATCACTTGGAGTTGGAACCCTTTGATTGTTTATTTGTAGGTGCTTTTCAGATCATCAAAACTTGCTCCAGGGTTTCGTTAATCCCAGATCCCCCCTCACCCCAAAAAGTTCAGTTCAACCCCTCACCCTTGAGCCATAGATCTTTAGGGATAAAGTATGAGGAGCTCAACCTCATCACCCATCAACATCTATTCTGTAAGCACTATGAGACCCCCGGAAATGAACTGAAATGTACATTTGTCATGATATTAACTGAATCGTAGATTTCTTGCAATTTGAGTTGCAGTGGGTTCTACAAAAATGTATGAAGGACAGAGGTTGTCTGTGAAGCACTCAATTGTTATGAAACAAATTCTGTTTTTAAGCACATTTAATATCAAATAGTGTTCTATCTAAATTGAACAGGCACATAACAAACACAGGAGCACCCTTCAAAAATCCAACCTCCTATGAAAACATTGTTGCCATTTTTCTTAAAACAGTTGCCAATTATTTAGTAAAGCAAACTATTATGTTGCATTTTACCTGTTCCTATAAATTTATGTTTACACATTAACTAATTTCTTTAACTTTTAAACCTACAACAAAAATATCTCTACTCCTATGTTTACAGCCACATGTTTTCATATTATAGGGTGATTTTATAAAATGAAAAGTCCTACAAATTTGATAAAAATTCCAACTTTGTGTGGAAATATGTTGACCAATAGAATTGCAAAATGTTAAATGGTAGAGGTTTACAGAATCTCTACATCATTTGAAATAGTTATCTGAAGTTCGGTCACAACAAGGACTTCATCTCTGTGATGGCAATTTTGCTTATTTCTAGAAAACCTGGAAGGGGCTAGGAAACCATTGAAAAACCCTGAAATCTGTATTTAAAAAATCCTAATAAATCAGTTCACACGCCTTTTGGCGAGCTGTTTAACTGGAAAAGCCAAGTTAAAATGCTTTTTGCATGCATTTTTAAAACCACAGCTTAGTTTTTGGTTCAATCTGTTTAATGTTCTAAAAGTGTCTTTTTTCATAAGCAAAATACTACCAACCAATGCCGCAACTTTAAAAAAGGCCCCAGAAACAATTTAAGATCGGGCAGGGATTCCAAATAACACACAGAAAGACCTCTGGCTCACACCAACAAATTCGGGCTTATATTTCAACCTTCATTTACACAAAAATGAAGAACCTAGTGTGTAGGAAAGACAACATGTCTAGAGCCAGACCCACGCATCACACCATGTATCTTCTACTCAAGTAATTTCGAACAGTTATTATGCAAAAGTTTGTATGTTTGGCAAAAACTGTTTTCATTTCAAAAGAGCTTTAAAGGGAAAAGACGGCCTACATATTTGCTGTTTGTTAAAGTAAACTAGGTTGTGCTTTATTTACATGTAGGCTACATGTAATAATAAACAAACACCCAGGTGCGGCCAACCTCTAAACATTTCAAATAAGTTCCTCCTATTTTTGTTGGGGAGAAAGCCCTTGTTCTTTTCGAAGCTTTGACAGAAATGTCTCTGAAGAATTTATGATCTTTAATCAGTGAGTTTTTTAAATTATCATATATGTTTGTATTTTAAATAAATAATTACCCTGCACTTTGGCTTTACAACTCCTCTATCCAAATACTTCTATGTTAAGCATGAGGTATGCCTTTTCACACTCCCTCGAGCAGCTCAATAAAATCCTACTGAATGATCATTAACTACAGTAGCTTCCCCATTCTTAGCAAGGAATCTAAAATAATTACTTTGCCCTTCAACACAAGTCAAGCCTGCAAGATGTCTAACTAATGCTATCAAAATGCTACAAAAGATCAACATTCTTAACTTCGAATAGTCATATTTACTGTCACCAGGACATTGTTTAATTGTAACCAATTATACTATTACAACATGTAGCCTTTGCATCATATTTTATCATCATATAACAATTGCGCTAGGTAAATCAAATCTTTTGCATGTTTCAAAGTCATTTGGAATAGCCTGCTATATTTCTGTATTTCATACTTTTATTGGTTAGGGGCCATTCACAATAATCAATGTTTAAAATATTTTTTTGAACAAATTTTGAGATTTAAATGTTGGCAGACAATTTAATACGCCTATACCTAGCGAGCTGAAGAACAACGTGTTAATGATCAACGCTCTCCCAACTCATGAGTTTTCAATAGCTATTCCTGGCTTCCAGCATGCAACTTTGTAGTTGAAACAGAAGAGAAAATGTTTTCCATCTCCCCATCACTTTCAGGCATGGAGGACAACCATTGAATTAAGATTGACCAATAACAACGAGCAGCACAGACATAATGACATAACAGACTATCCTTAAATTTTGGGGGGTTTTCTATTAAACTTCTATTCTATTAAAGTTTAATAAATTGTTAACCAAATTTAGACTTGCAGCTATTTCTCTCGACCCACCCACCCACAAATTTGAAAAGAAATGTTTTTTAAACAATTATTATTCTGAATAGCCCCTTTACAGAAAAGGATGTGGAGAGCAAAAACATGAAAGTAAAATAATCTATGATGACAATGTTTGCATTTCAAATAAAAACCAAAAACACTTTCCTGCAAACATTATGGCAGGTGAATAAGAAATGTTTATACATATTTATTTTAGTACTTTTTCTGTGTTCTATTTCTGAATGACTCAGTATACAGTCGCAGACTCTCATTAAAGAGCACTGTTCTGCTTATAAAGAGTTGGCCCCTTCAGTCTGTAATCCTGAATCTACTTTTTATTTGCGTTTTTATTTGTTTTGCTGTCCTCTTGTAACAATGCTCTTATAAGGAGAGTCGAGAGTCTACCGTACATGTTCATTCACTGACCTTCTGTAATACCATTTGAAATGTCACAAACATCTGAAAGACTGGCCAAAGAGCAAGGGATTGGCAGAGAAGTTTACTTTTGACGATCCTTTTATTCACCCATTTAGAAAAGAAAGGTGTTTATTCTGTAAATACCTGTTAGTTTATCTAGAGTAGTGTTTCCTTAGAATAGCAAGGGATTGTCAGACAATTCTTATTGTTTCAAAAGTAATCGCTACTGTTATATTTAAAGTTGTGGTTCCAAATTCAAGGAGGAAATGGGTCAATGTCTAGTCAAGAAAACATCCCCACCAGCTTTCATTAATCAAATCTTGGGGAAAAGTCCACAAATTTCATCGAGTACAAGAGCTGACAATGTAAATTGTAAGGCCTACATGTTGTATAGGCTCAAAGGCTTAAACATACTTTTTGGGCTATTTAGGCTAATCACAGCTTTTCTAGTTCATCCAAGGGCAGAAAAATTGGAAATCTGACTAAGTAGGAAGAATATCAAGCCTGTAAACAGTGTCATATTGATTTAGTGAATGCCAAGTAAATTGTCAGCCAAGACAGCCTTGACTTGACTTGTATTCCTGTTTGTAAATGTTGAAGTTGCATTAGAAAATCTTAAGAGATCATTGGGGAAATCTCAAAGCTCTATATGCTGAAGCAGCACAACAGCATTCGGTTTCCATATGGGGATAAGATTGTAACAGACCAACAAACTAACATGACCTTTAAATGACTTTCTTGGCAAAGATCTCTACCTCTATTAAATGCTACCACAGCCTGAGGGGGGGGGGGGGCAAAGCCAAGAGACTCAAGGAGACTTACAAAACACAAACTTCTTGGGACCAGGCTTCCATCAATCTACCATCTGGTGCTGGATGCTGAGAACTATCAGCTGTGGGGGAAAATTCCTGTAACTAATGGCAACAAACCTAAATACCAGCAGCAAGTCCAACCCCTGTGGAGTCAACCATCTCTTTTGCCAACCGCTGTTTTATGTTCCGTATATTTGGAAAAAAGGATGTTTGGTGTAATATAACTCCTTTGTTCAGTTTGACAGTTAAGTTAAAACAGTTATGTTAGAACTGATTCCCAATCGCTGTGAGATATATTTGTATTTTCACTAGAAAAACTGTCAAAAATGGTGAGATGAACTTAACACAACGTTCTAAGACTGTGAATGAAAACAAAACAAAACATTCAATAACTAATTGCTACATTTACCTTTTTGATATGGAAAACTTTTCTGTTCGAACAATATGCAAGTACAACTCCATTAAATTTTAAGCAGGTTGTTTTGTCAAATCAACAATTTCAAGTAGACCTTCATGCCCAATTTTCTAAAGAAACTTGATATGTGCATTCATCAAATTAAATCAAAAAATAATCACAATCAATTTCACAGTCTATGGTTTTCTTCCCTATCAAATTTTGGTACTGACAACAAACAGCGAATGGCTAATTTTTCAGAAGACCAAAATGACCTCAACCAGTGACCCCTTGGTCTGGTTGCTATGGTTTCTCAGCCAGTCAAAAATCTTGAGGTGTTCCTTGAGGGTCTGAAGGGGGCAGGGCTTACCAAGGAAAGCAACATAACTCTTCAACCTCTGGTAAACAACAAAGGTTGACTCATAACCAAAACTAAGCTTTGGTATTTTATTAACATTAGACAACTACCTTAAAGGTTTGGTCACAGATTGTTTTTATTTTTTTGGCATATCCCAGGAATATCTACCCCTGCTCTGGAGTAAGGGTAAGCTGAAAAACCCAGAGGTTTGTTTACTGCCTTGGGAATTTTGGGGTTAGACCCCCATTTGCGTGATGGAACAAAAACTCTGTAGAAAAAGGACCATTGAATATGCGTGTGGGGATAGCATGAAAGAGTGCTGGGGTAACAGTTAGCTGCTGAGCAGTAAAAAAAAAAAACTCCCGGGCCTTCCCTGGGCTGTATTCCATTGGGATAAAAAACAAAATGTGAAAAGAGCTCAAAATCAAAGATGAGTAGCTTGAGGGAACAACTGCATCAAAGAAACACCTACTTTAAATGCGGTTTTCTCCAAACATGACAGTTTGGCTGCAGGTGCACAATTGTATTTTTGTGAAAATGATGCGATATGGAACTTTGTATTTGCCACAAAATAAAGAGAGAGGCTATGCACACAATATTTTGCTGAGTCTTTTCACTGTTTCCTATTGCAATATTTTGTATATATATATATTTTTTTAAATCGTCTAATGAGCTTGAAAAGTTGAATTCAAACTTCCTCAACAAATGTCCAAACTTTTCTTTTAAAAATTATATTGGCTTCTAGGTATTTCAACCCCATATTCAAGCAACACACAAACAGTTTATTGTCTTCCCACCAAGTCCCATTTGATGTCAACCAGAGATTCTAGTTCAAAGATTGTATCACTTCAGATAGGAAATCTTCAGGGGTCCCTTCATGAGATTGATGGATACCAGATCCCATTAGGCTCTTGAAGCATCCTTTCACAACCTGACAATAGGCCCATTGTTGTTTAGTTTAATGGGGATGTTATTGTCACTTGAATGATTTAAGATGATTTACAAGTCTGGATTAGACTGTTAGACAGGCTACCCTTGTTGAAAACAGTCAGGACTGTTTTCCCCCTCAGAGAGCCCTCTTCCTGTCTACCTCCTGGTCCAATAATCCAATTAAACATAGGGTCACCTGTAGGTATCTACCTAATAATCAGAAGGCTTTGTAGTTGTGTTAGAGCTTTAATTAGTTCCAAATGGACAAATCTTGCTCTGTGGTTAAATCTAGAATGAGCACCAGATGGTGTTAATGTGGCTAGTGCACATCATGGTCTGACAATTGGGGTAGAGCAAGACCAACAGAGTAGACCTCTGTGCTAGGAGTTACAGATAGGAACAGGAGAACATTTCTCCAACAATCAAAATTCAATCCATATTTGAATCTTGGAAAGTGTCTTTTCAACTTGACTGATTTAAAAAAACAAAAACTAATGTTTGAGAAACTATTTAGTTACCTACAATGTACATGGGGATTTGGCACATGGATAGGTTTATTTTACACTTAAAATTTGACAATCATCTAATTCCGGAAAAAAAGGGAAAACAGTGATTTGGAATCAAATTCAGAATAGGTTAATGCCAAAAATCTTGTCTTAAACCAGTCTTAACCCAGCCTATATCCTTCAATTTCCTCTTTAATGTTACTGCACACCGGGTGAGACAATGCCATCTTCATCATCAGCATGGTTTTCTTCAAAATTTAGAAAGTAATCTACCTGAGATCAGAAATTTCATAATTCCATATGAGGTTCAATGAGTCATATTTTTTTTCTAATAAACCCCCAGCCTATTACCAACCCACCCCTATGTTTCCAATCAATCATCATCTTGAATAAACATCCACCTAGGCAGCAGAGAGGGGCCCAACCTCACACACCAATCATGAAAAGCTAATTTCTCAACCAATTAAGGCATTATCTTGAATTGCCAGTTCATTAGCACCCAAACTAATGAACCATATCCAAACATCTGATAAGACTGAGGTTGGGACAGGGTGTACAAGGAGGTGAGAAAGAACATGTTTATTGCCACTGACAAGAATGGCTGCAAATCCTCAATAGATTTAGCTTCACACTATGTAGAATAATTTGCAAGTACACAAATTAATGTAGTGCCCTGGAATTTCATCTTTGAGAGGGAAAGGGCATTTTCATTGGAAAGTTTTTAGGTTTAAAGGGAACTTCTGCAGGGGGCACCATGGCCAACACCAGGGCTATGGAGGGTCTTCGTTTAATTCCAGGTCTGTTTATGCTAATAAAGTAAGGTAAGTTTACCACCACAAGGGACCAGAATGACAAAAAGGGCCTACAACTACAAGATCTGAAAGGTTACCAGCCACAATACTAAAGCCTGTTACACACGAGATCTCAAAACGATGGTCGTTTGCAACGAAATCGCATCGGTGTAATAAATAGCAAATTTGCTCGTGTGAAATGAATCTGTGTGATGAAGTTACCACAGACCCGTATTATTAACAACCGGGATCAAGACTTCCTCCAAAAATCGCATCCCTGTTTAGAATCGCCGAGATCAGTCGTGTGAAACGGCGCACAGCATGATAACCAAGGTCCAAGCATCGCACAACGATCACGCATGCATAAACTATTATTAAAGGTCGTTTGTTTGTTCGAGGCATCCATCAAAATGGCGTTGGCGGAAGAAATTTTCTTGCTGTTGCAATTTTTTTTAAGTTGCTTTCCTGAAAGTAACATGCTATTACCAAGAAGCGTCCGATCAAGAAAGCCTTGAATTTGGCTTTTCCACTTGCCATTTCCGACAAAATGCTCTCGGATAAAAAGCACAAATAGCGCCAAGAAAGTGATTAGTGGTAACCTTACGCAGTTACATTACACTAAACAAGACACCGACAGAGCACCAGCGAACTGATGAATAAACAACAGTGCGATCTCACATAAACGAGGGACGTCAGGAACGCGATGTGTGTGATCGTGTGAATGTTGGTCATGATATCACCTGCAACCTTTGGGACAGACAACTGGCGCCCAAAACGATGTTTGTTAGTTTTCAGTTCTCGTGTGAAAAGGGTATATGTCACATGCAATGCCTGGTTCCTGCTAATTTTTTTCCTAAGAAAAAAATTCTTAAGACTTAAGAATTTTTTTCCTAAGAAAAAAATTCTTAAGACTTAAGTATTTTTGTGCTTCTTAAGTTCCTAAACAGCTCTATGAAATTGGACCCTGATAATTTGTTTCATGATTTTCATATGGTCACACTACTAACTTTTAAACCTGTATTACCAAAAATTAATGATTTTTGGTCTCCACCTGTTTGCGGTTTTGCTTCATGATACATGCTTAGAATTAAAAACTTTTAATGAACATCCGTTTCCGAAAAGAAATGTTGACAACACTTAGTGTATAGTTTAATTGACGGGTTCCTCCACACGCCACATAGTCATGTGTACTATTAAAAAACAACTTACATTACAGCCTAAATCAGAGTCACCATAAAACAAACAACAAATGGGTTTCAATAATATGTGAATACTCCCATCTGAAACATTCATAATTTATTGTTGAGTGCAAATGAATATAGGTTTGGCCATATTTTTTAGAGCTGCTTAAGCAGTAAAAGTTGCTTAGCATTTTTTGATTGGCACAAACTGGCTTGACATGCGCACTCATAGATGCTAAATGTGACATTGTATTTTGGCTGACAACTTTTCTGGTGAGCATAATTTTGTTGTCTTAAGCTTCTTCAGATTTTGTTTTACCGGAAATTTAAAAATGCAAAACATGGTTAAGCAAATCCTAATGATGAACAGGCCAATCACACCGAACCTTTTACAGTGTTTTTAATGTTCCATGGTATTTATTTTAATTTATAGAAGAAATCAGTTGATCAGCTAATAAGTTGCATGCCTGCATGATCGATCAAATTTCCCTCAAGTTACATAATGTGGCATCTAATAAATGAGGGATAGACGATCATGTTACCTAGCAATTACCACATTGTGAAAGGCTGAAATGAGTCTGGATGTCATACGGACATGTCATAACATACTAACTAAATCTTGAAGGGCGAGGCATACACATTGAAGATATTGTTTGTTACATCCACCATGCAAAAAAGAAAAAAAACTGCACAGACATTAATAAAGAGCTTTGATTACTTAAAAAAAACATCCAGGAGAAATTCTCAAAACTTATTCTAACGATCTGTAACTCTAGCATAAATCGTTTCCCAAAAACAATTTCAAAACAGATGGTAAAAGCTAAAAACAAAAAGTCCATGGCTAAAAAAATTTGATGTTGAAGAAAGAAACCATTACATGAACATGCATGGGTATACATACTCTCCTTGCTTTTGGTGTACGAGTTACCAGGTAGGCAGGTTTACTGGGTAGGCAGTAAACCAATGCTAGCCTGGCTATACATTGTCTAGTAAAAACTGCTTGGGGTAGTAAACACCACCTCTCAACTTGCCCTGTGGGTTACTAAAAACTCTGCAGCCTACTTGTTTATAATGCTCATCATTCCTCCTTTTCAGATGCAAATAAAACATTTCAAATGTGTTTCTTTTTTTGAGCGTTTGAATGTTAATGAACTTCAATTGAACATTACTAACTGGTTATAATTGCTACCATTAATACAACAGAAAAATAAATGTATTACGACAATACATGTTTAAAATCTGGGATACTAAAACTTCCCAGGGCAAGTAAAATGCACACTTTACCAGTCCAGTGGGCTAATTTAACAAAGCTTATGTGCAAGGCCTGGAAGAATTGCCAGTTTTGCCAGCTTCTAAACGGATGCAGACATATTGTTTTGGTTACGGTTTCATGATGCAAAGCTTCCTACGCTTATTCACTGCTATGTATTTCTGACTTCTTGTTGGTTCATGGTTTCAGACAGTTCAAGGGCATGACTACTAGAACGCCCTTCCTTTAAACTGTATCAACTATCATGATCAAGTTGGTGTTTATGTTATACAAGGTAGCAATAAAATACTTAGTCAAAAATAAACTTTACATTTCGTACATAAACTGTGTCTGTTTCATGGTAATTCAACTAAAATAGCCTTTCCAAAAACCAATCATCACGACGTTCGACATGTACAGTTCATTTTAAAAGATGAAATAATCCCATCTAGAAACGTTTGACATGTACTGTTCATTTTAAAAGATGAAATAATCCCATGTTTAAGAAAGAATGGGAGACTTTGGAATGCTAGGTGGCAGCAGACTTACCATCTAAATTCATATTAATTATTTATGTACTTCTGTGCAAGCAAACATCACCGAGAACAATGGATTTAGAGAGTGGCAAAACAATTTAGGAAAACACGCGGGGAGTGTCTGAACCTAGGTGTGTCACAAAAAATCAAGGATGCGTTCAAACATTATTTTCTCAAAATTTAAATTGTTTTATTTTGTTAAGGGGACTTCACTTTGAAAATAAAGCCCTGAACAATTTAGTCAATCTTGTGACTATACTTTTTTAGCAGAAACCCCTTTCTTCCAACCAGCTTTATGTTAACCAACCCATATGTACATTATTTCACTTTTATTTTCCCCATATAATCATAACACTAACATCCTCAAAATATGCTGGAATTTTTCAAATCCCTGTTATTCTAGTCTAACAACATTTTCAAGCGAGTGACTATTTATTTTTAACCATTCAATGATTGCCCAAGGGTTGTGTATGGTGGCACAATTGTGCATTGACTGAACTAACTTTACTGTGTGTTCTGTGTAGATCCACATTAACCATGTGATATCATATTGCAGGCTGGCATCATTTATCAAAACCAAAGCTATTGAAAGGTCAAGCAAGATTAAAGGCCTGGACCTTGACATGTACCAACTTTGAATGATTCCCAGAATCAAATACTTCATTCACAACTTCCAAGAATCACTACCTAAAAATATAGGTAATAAAAAAGTACAAACACATCATTCCTGTGATTCCAAATGAGCAAAAAATAAGAGATTTCCAACAAAAACAATCAAATGTTACAAACACATCCTCTGTATGGTTGGACGGCAATTTTTTTAAGCATTGAGCAGGATTTTGAACTCGGTCAATGAAATGATACACAGTGATCCCAAATGAGCAAAAAATAAGAGATTTCCAACAAAAACAATCAAATGTTACAAACACATCCTCTGTATGGTTGGACGGCAATTTTTTTAAGCATTGAGCAGGATTTTCAACTCGGTCAATGAAATGATACAGTTTGAATCAGCTGTTTGGGATTACATGACTGCCACAGTGTACCCCTATTTGGGAATACAGGCAGTGTCACTGATGTTAAATTGACTACATGTACAGCATGCATTCGGCATGACTCAGTGCTAGAATTAAGTTCAGATAGGAAATCATTATTCAGTGATCTCCGGAAAGTAAAGGCATCCGGCAGCCAGTCAAACAGGGGAGGGAACTCCTTCCCAGGAGCTGCCACAACCAAATGCATTGGTGGGATAGAGGTATATTTGTTATTTTTAATGACAGACTGGCATTATGGGTATTCCCCTGTCTGCCCCATTAGGAAATGCCTGTTTCCATTTGGCTGCCTGTAAGTAGATGGGTCATTGTTTTGACAAATGGCTTTGGAGCCCTTCATGCTTCATGTTCTTCCTCTGTCAGGAACCAACTGATTTTTCAAAGGATGTGATTTTTAAGCTTTCTTTAACTGTTGAATTTTCCACTTACTTGAGAGTTCATATTGGTTGAACTGGTGTACTTTTCTATTTTGAAGGATTCTTTATGTTAATTAAACAGACATATCTTTTGGATACACACAGGATGTTTTCTGCAAAACACTAGTGATCACATAATGTGTTTTGAAAAAGTGTCGCTCAGTTAATTTCAACGATGAGAGACAGTTACATGATGAACCTCTAGATAATAAACGACTTACAAAATTGCTAGAAGTTTTTCCTCCAACAAATTCAGGAGATGCAAATATATTTCTCAAGGCCCCTCACTTTTGTATAAAATCTTAAGTGACACTCTAGATATGAGGGTCTATTTCTGGGCCGGAAAAACTTCAGTCTATAATTTAAATCTTACCTATATATAAGAAATTACTAATCTTGCCAGTTTTTGACACCAGATTTTCCTTAAAAATTTGGGTTTTTTTCGCAAAATATTTCAGATCTCAACATTTAACAGTTTGTCTTTGTTATATTCACGTGCTCTCTAATACTCTTTCGTGTTAGGCGCAGGATGGATATGCGACATTCATTTGAATCGAGTGTGTACTGCTGTGTGCATTAATGGCATCTCATGAAATGATGGATTTCTTAGGAATATCTAACATCCAAAAATCCACTTCCGAAATATGTAGGCCTAAGCAGCCATTGAATGTTAGCTTCTCGAATCATGAAGCTCTGAAAATGTTCAGCCCAGGACATGTCCTCATATCTGTATTTGTGTACAGCCTAGAGGAAGAGTTTAACTTGGAAACATGTATACCAAGCAAAATCTGTCATAATTTCTTCTAAAATTATTCCATGATAGCAAGAATCTAACGATGCCAATAGCTGTGTCTTCTGTATATTTTTTATTTATACGTATGCACATTTTACAATTCTTGAAAGAGAACAAAATCTCAGTATGTTTTATGAGAATGTCTATTGTCTTTGCTTGCTGGAAATTGTTTTTAATGAATCAAGCTGCAGTGAGCAAAAGAAGCAGTAGCCTTGGCGTAAGGGGAGGGGCATAAGCCCTCACAATCAATGTCTATGCCCCTTCCCCCCCCCCATTTGAAATATTGACTTTTGAGTTTAAAAATGACTAGAGTAAAAAGTAATATTATTGAAGCTTTAATGGGATTATTTCAGGGTTTAACCCAAAAAAATTCCATTAACATACAGACAATGAAGGCTGTTTGTTTTTACACACGCATGACAAGAGCGCTGCAAAGGGCGTTGTTTAAGAAAAAAACAATTGGAAACAACAGTTTCTATATAAAAAGTTAATATAAAAAATTAATCTAGTATTGGCACTGGTGAGAAATGGTTGAATAACCAACATTCATAATCCATGATCTTGATTCAAAGAGAGGCAGGTTATAAAAAAATACTGTATGTCAGTTAAGTCGACGCCCAGTTTTTTTAAACCTTACCTGTGGACAGTCCTTGATGTAGTGGCCCTTGTTGAAGCAGAGATGACAAAGGTAGGTTGGGGGCGGTCTTCTTCCCATCTTACGATCGATTGGCGAGAGCGATAGATCGCTGAATTGATCTGCGATGTCACCAATACTGCCATATGGGGATGTCATCATCTTTGTCTATAGAAATGGAACAAAAATAGAAATTACATGATTGATAGTTCACCATGGTTGAGAAATCAGGAAGGAGATTTGACGAATGTGAAAATGGGGTAATTCCTTCCAACCAAGACCCTGCCTGATGTTCACATTCAGGAGGTTTACAGATTACGTGCAACACAAGAAAGACAAAACTACAGGTTTGGACACAATGTGGACTTTTTCTTCCACCGTTTCGTGATGGCTTTACTTCTTTTAAGAAGCCTTAACTCAAGGTTTGAGAAAATCCTGAAATAAGGAAAATTCTGAAGAAATCACAGGTCAGACACAGCCTTTTTTTTTCTTTAATTGAATCATTTCTTTCAGCAGAAAGCTTACTAATTTTTAAAAGCTCAAATTTATACCAATCCAATAGTTAGTCCCTGTAGTCTGTACAAACAACCAGCCTCAGGAAAGAAAACTAATGGCTGGTTAAAATCATCAGAATAAACCTGAACATGAAATCAATACTTGTTTCCAACCAGTTATCCCAGACTGTAATTTAACACTTTCAAAATATCCAGGTTGATGGAGTGGAAGCATCCAAACTCCACCATCCCTTTATCAGCTAATTGCCACAAGAGTATTGTCAGAAAATCCCACAAGAAATTCCTCAAAATCAACCAATCAAACTAGGATTCAACAAACACATCTGGTGACCTGCATTAATGTTTTAACTTTCATTGACATGAATTGGTCTTTCACTTCACCCTGTACTATTAGAAGTGTGAATTTGCCTATACCAAGCTAACCAGCCAATTAAGTTTGTTTACAGTTTGGAATCATGCAGCTGGTTTTCAAAGAAAACTGTTGGGCTAGTTGATGGGGATCACACCAGTCTTATATGGGGGTTTTGGCAGGAATTCATGGTTTATTCCTGTGGGGTGAAACCAGCAGTATTTAGTTTGGAATGCCACCAAATCACAAATTAGTCTTGAGTTTCAAATATCTTGAATTTTCAATTGGGTTTCAGTTGTGGTGCTGGCGGATAAACTGGGTTTGATCACTGGTCTGATGTTGAGGCCAGTGTCTTAAACTTTAAAATGTGCATCTTTTGGTTACCTCTGATAATGAGCAGTGTCACACCAACCTGTCGAAAATTTCATCAAATTCAGTGACCAACTACATGTATTTGAAAAAACTTAACATAACATATAGACTTAACAATAAAACTTAACATAAGAGTGCTGTGACACAATTTAGCCTATATTTATCCTGTTATCTAATTTTCAAAAGGAAATCTCTCAGAATACCAATCCAACCAATCATGCAGCCAAGCTTTAAGCATAGAAGAAGGAAATACAAAGATTTAAGTATTCCTGTTTAAATAGATAGCGATAAACTCATAGCAATTGCAAATTCAACAAGGAAACTCCTTTCCCTTAGACAAGTAACATCTACATACAGAAATTGCTTTTGCTTCCTTTAATCTGCAACATAACTCCAACTAGAGAATAATTACACATAAATATTATAAAGCTTTATTTAGTGGTTGTTGTTTTCATTTTATTTGGCTTTTCTTGTAATATTTACTGCTATTCACACAACCGAAACACCTATTGGTTGTCATTCTACATTTCTAGTTTAAATTGCAATTAGGCCTACATGTTTAAATTGCAAGTACTGCATAAAACTAAGTTTTACATTGTTGGGTTGAAAGAAGTTTAGGGGTAAGCACTCTACTTCCACATTTAAACTCAGAACAACCTTGGAATAGTAATATAAAAACATGTACATATTTGAACTTACCATGGTTTGCAGTGGACTCATTTGGTTCTGAAAAAGAGCACAATGAATGAGAATAAGCGAAGAAGATTAAAGCCAAATTAATGTCTCGAAAAGTTGATCACAGAAGAACATGAAGCAGCATCAGGCATGGAATTCTATCTAACATCATTCTAAAGAAAAGCCATAATTATGAAGAGAATCCACATGGGAGTATTGTGGTGATTTGCACTTGACCCTTCTACTTTCATGGGCAGCTCTTCAGGTCAACTACACCCATTTTAAAACTTTATTTTTTCTTTAGTTGGCTATTTTTGCCAGGAATATTTATTTCACAAACTGTTTTTATACACGTACACACATATATCATTTGATGCCTTTTTGTCTACCGGATATCCTTCGACAACCAAAGAAAATTATGTTAATACACCCAGATTCATGTCCGACTCTCAGTGCTTGATAGAAGCTTATGGTTTGCAGATGATTTGGTGTCAAGCACAGGGTTTCACAATTGCCTCTTAGATTACATGCACAAAAGTAGAAATCTTACAAACAAGAAAATATTGTTTCTACTCAAATTAAAACTGCATTATTGTTCCCAAATTTGGGATAGCTCTTCATCATGCTGATGAGGCAATCAATGTCAAGAACTCATTACTGGGTGACCAGAAGCAACTTGAGTTAAGCGACTTGCTCAATCATGGACACAAAAGTCATGTCCTGATTGGTTGGAATCCACACTCTGATGATCTTCAGAGAAACTGGGTTTGACCCTAAAGACCACTTGGCCAAAACAAGCCCCAAGATCATGGATAAAACAGAGCTGTCAACATTTGGATCTTGCCATCAAGGAGATGATGTACAACAATCGGGAATATCTAGACTTACATTTAAAATTGTAGGGAAAACATTTCCATATTTGGCAGATTTTCAAATTTGTTCAAAAAGATGGAAAGATTGGGTTAATTTCAGGGAACTTGCTGCAGAACCAGGGAGAGCTGGCACCCCAAAAACTAACCTTATTGTTTCTGAAATTAAAGTTTGCTACTTCTTCAAGTCTCTGGGAGTGTCTGGCTGTGTTCTTCGGGAAGTATGGGTGTTCTCCATTCTGCATCATGAGGAAATCGGAGAGCTGACTTGAGAGGTCAGGATTCTGTCAAAAAAATATAAAACACGAAATGTTACAAATGTTTCGAAAACAAAACATCACTTTCAGTTGCAGGTTGAGTTCAATTCAGATTAGCTAATATTAGTTCAAACTCTAATTTTCTCATTTTTTAAATTTTGTCTTATCTACCAACCAAAACTTTGTGGAGTCTCAACTCTATCTGAAAAGAAGTTTCCACGACTTTCCTAAACCAAGTACACCTACTTTACATGTGAATGAAACTTATGCCTTCTAATACCACAGGGGAAAATACAACAGTTCCAAATTTGCATAACTCCTTTAAAGAATGACGTTGCACACCAAAATGGTATTTCACATGTACCATTTGTGAGTTGTATCCTGCTAATTTTAGCTTAGTAGGAAATTGTTAAGCAATTTTTTCTGCTCAACCTGTAGTGCTTATTAAAGTAGGGCAAAGTGTAAATGTGAAATGTTATTAAAATGATTATATCAAACATTCTAAAAAGTTGACAGTAATGTTTAGTCCCAATTAAAAAATAATAAGGAAATGCAGCGGTCACTTTCCCTTTTATATTAATTTTAAATATAAATTCATGTTCAAAGTATTTTTATTGAAAGGTGTTAAACTGTTTGCCAGACTTTATATTAAAAAATCTGTCCCTCTGTCACTTTGTTTTAGTGAAAACAAATGGAACAAAATGCTTTTGAAACAAATTGCGCACCACTACCTGTAGGTCTATGTTATTTATTAGACACTTTATTTGTTCTTATACTGAAGCAGCCACGGTAATAATCTTGTCCATCAAATTTGTCCCACATTCCCATGGAAACCAACTTATAAAGTATACAACTGATGACAGGGGTCACTGGGGTTGGATATTTTAATGACTTGGGTACAAGTTGCTGTGATGGGATCCCCTTGACAAAGTTTACGCGTTATCTTTTCTTTGTTTATAAAAAGACTGTCTCTATTCAAAAGTCATTCTCATTTTTAAATGGATGGCATCTGTTTCTTTTTCCTCTGTTATCAAAATGAAGGTTAAAAGGTTAGTGCCAAACAGCATCCCCTGCCAATTAAAACACAAGGCGGCCCAACTACGCTACTAGTACTCGAATTCAGAGCGACCACCTCTCTCATATTCAAACATTGGATCTGTGCCAAGTTTGTTTCCTTCATTCTTAAAGTAGGCCCCTATGGACGTGGGACCAAAGTGAATCCAGAAATGTTGGAATACATGCGAGACTTGCGCGGTCTATATTACTACCTCGCTGAAAGGAAATGGGTGTATTAATCCAAAATGTTCATTTTGTGCAATTTATGAGTATTTTCCTGGAACTCTTTGTCTTAAGTCATGAGCTCAAAATTGTTGTGATTTACATGCTAGGGTCTTGGGTTAGGGTTAGGAAAATTAGAGGTGTCGGAACATATGCGTGTCAAATATTATTTTCTTCTCGTGTTTCTCAGACAGAAATTTTAAATACTGGAGTCAGTGAGCCTTCACATTATTGAAACTTCATGTAGTTTTTTCTGGTGATTACTAATCTGAATTCGCTAGAATAAGGATTTATATATTGGGTTGGTGTTTTAACTTGTTTGAGGAAATGGATCATCACTCCCTGTCAGACATAGTAACTGCCCAGGATGTTTTCAACTCGAAAAGACTTAAAAATAATATTCAGATAATTGTAATCCCCCGGTATGTATCAATTAACCACACCATGCTATTGGCATATTAAATACAAACTGCAGTATAGTTTTTCACTCTAATTTTGTGGGCAATTTTGGTAAACTTCAGTGACTCTTTCTCTGTATGGATTTCCTTAAATGAATTGTTGTACATAAAAATGTAATATGTATGTGCACGCAATTATGCAGATCAACATAATGAAGAGTAAAAGGCAGGCTAATTCTAAGAACATGATCAACATCCTTCACCGATTGTACTGAATTTTTTTTATTCCATAGACTTCCATAGATTCTTTTAGTTTTCATGAAGCAGATAAATAGCTCAGATTCTGCCTTGAAATTATTAAAACTTTTTTTTTAATTCCTGGATTTGGCAGCATCCGTTCGGTTCCATTGAATGCCAAACAAGATGCCCGAACCTGCATGTACGAACTTCAACATGCATTATGAGGTAATCCAAGATGGCCGACGCAGAGCTGAAGGCTAGCTATAGTCTTCAGTGTACAGAGCCTGCTGTGATGGGATAGTGATCCCACTGACTGACAGTAATGCAACTCCTCTGACTCACAAACATTTATGATTACTCCTCCCAAAATAGACTACAGTTTTAATTTGAAATGTCAGACATGTTTGCATCTTCTTTGCCAACATCAAGGTCTACATGTACACTATACAATCTGATAACATGACAATGAAGGGGCCTTACAACATTATAATTATGGGCTAGATTGTATTTTAACAACATTTAAAATGTTGGCTCAGTCACTTAAAGAGAAAAAGCATGATTTACAAAAAAAAAAAAATTTTCCCCATCCGTTGGTTCTCACTTATCACATAAAACTTTCTTTTGAAAATGTCATCAAATTCAGTGATTAAATGTTAAAGAAAACAAAAACAAAAGGTTTTTGGGGGAGGGTTTCAGGGCTTTCCATGCACATAAGGATATAATGAATACAGTCAACTCTCGGTAAATCGAGCTCGGGTATTACAAGATCCCGGATACAACAAGTTTTTTCTCGGTCCCGAATAACCTGTGTGCGTTACTATGTGTAAATATACTGATATTACGAGCTCGGCCGTAGCGAGCTTCTGGTTATTACGATGTAATTTTTGAACCCCTTGCAGGGAATATACGTGAATTACTGCCCTTGTTCAGCGAACAATTCATGCTTCACCTTCTCACAATTGGAATCAGTGTTCTGATAGCCAAGTACGATCAATAAAGAGCTTATTAATAGGTGGTGTTTGACTCTTTATTTGCGGTGAGGGGGACCAGCCAAGCTTGCATTGCGCGCGTTGTGTGTGCACGTGTGACGTAATCCATGCAGGTGAACAATAGAGGGCTTTCTTGCCTAGGAGAACACAACAGTCAATAGAGGGGGTTTGGACAGATTTATTGAATGGAGAGCAATCGATATGCACCACGCATAATACAATAAAATATCACGATAAATATTCACTTTTGTAAAAATCATAAATCAAGCAATCCCTTGGAAATAAGAAAAAAAAACTGAAAAAGAAAGCAAGAAATCAAAGTCTCGTTGGTTCCCGCTTTGATCGCTACACGCTGGGTGATGGAATACCAGCGAAAAAAGAGGGATTGCCGCAAGCACCTTGTGACGATACAATAAACAGCGAACTTCTGTGGTCATAAGTACAAATTCAAACGTTATTAATTCAAGTCACCAAAAAGATATTACATGTACATACATGTAGATATACATGTACAAAAATTAGCAGCGATCGTTGGACATTATTTAGCCGTGTACCACTTATATCTTTGGCTTTGTGTACCGCACAATACACGCACGTGTACATGTACACGTGTGTGCGTACCACATGTTTTGCGCCAAATACCACTCTTCGGTTATTACGAGTTTCGGATATTACAAGCAAAACGTGTCAGTCCAGCGGACCTCGTTATATCTAGAGTTGACTGTATAAAGAACTTTTCAATCAGCGAGCTTTAGATTACATAAAATCCCCTTTTTATGATAAACCATTTGCTTACTGTGTCATTTAAGGGGAATTTAATGAAAATTTGTTTTAAATAAATGTAGGTCTTATTTCATTGATGTTATGAGGAACACTAATGTATTCTCAATTAAAGATTAGCTTTTGAAAATGGCAACAAGTGATCTTTGATGATATTTGTTTTAAACTGTTAAATCAATAAGAAAATTGAGTTCAGATGAGATTAAACAGATTTTAATTGTGTAAAAATTATTATTTTGAATACCCTTCTCTGGTGCTTTTCAGAGATACACGAAAAACCCTGTGACATCATCACTCATGTGACGTCGTCACTCATGTGACGTCGTCACTCATGTGAAGTCATTTGTGGGAGTTCCATTTTGTTCAGCTGCTTTGTTGCAATAAGAAAGCAACATCACGAAAATGACATTGTCAAAGTATTGTTATTATGACACACACCATACCAGCAGAAGTATAGCAAGTTTTTCAAAACCTTGAGGTTCCGAGGCCTAATTTTTCAAAAATTACAAAATCAATTCAGAAGTGTAACAATATTACATTAAAATCATAAACAAACACATTGTTAACAAGTTTAAATGGCTTTTAAAATACTGTTTAAGCACTAATGTGGTTTGTTATTTTACTTTCAATTCATGTCCATTGTCCACTCCAGCTCCATAGCGTTATTATTCATTACCATAGCATTTCAATTTTAAATTGGAATCAAAGGCAGGATGTCTGGAACCTAAACCTAAGGTCAAGAGGTCACTTGCGGGATAGGAAATCAAAACTCACAACTACAATAACCAGACAGTGTTTTTGAAAACACACTGAAGCAATGGATTTCACAAAATAATTGAAAACAGAAAGATATTTTAGAGTTTATATTTTCTTTCTTTTTCTTTTTTAAGAGGGTTTAAATCTGAAGATCACTAATTTAAGCCTATAAAGTTTAAACCACTGCATCCTCCAGAGAAATTATCACATCTGAGAACCGAGATTCTATCGAAGTAAACTCCTAAATACCAACAAATTTCCACTAAATCACCATAACTTATTTTACTTGCTGCAATCTAAGCTCAAAATATACCTTCAAAACTCAATTCGACTTAATATTAAACCACCTACAAAACACAACAAATTTTGCTTTCACTGAAATAGTACCTGGTGAGTTTGAGAACATAAATTATTTTACTCTCATTAAGTAAATGATATATATTTCCTTTACTTATTGATTGCCTGATTTGATGTCCCTACAAAAAGACATTATCATGTTCATGACATGAATTTGGCGAACAAACACATTATAACATTGACAGTTGTTTCACAAAAAGATCACATCTTGTCAACATTCGGTCTATTCAATACAAATTGCACATTTAAAATCCAAGTAAGCCATGGGAACTTGAAATATGAAAAATTTGATTTTTCCTACCATCGGGTAACACTACATTTCATAATTTGTAATAGAACAAGCAAACATTACATGCCAATTAGTTATTGTGTAAGTACGCCATAAGAGCGACATTATTTTATGTGGCGGCAACACGCTTCCGTAGGAAAGTACAAACCATGCCTGTAGGAAGTCCAGGCTCTTTGGCTTTTGTAAACAAGTGCTGTCACTAAAAACTGCACACACTGCAAATACCACAATCTAGGCATATTCATTTTTTTTTACGAAGAGTAAAGAAACCAACTTTTTTCTGTCACACAAGTAGACTGGATTTAAATTATTATTGTGAAAAATGTTTTATTCTGTCAGTAATGTCCCAAGTTGTAAATAACCACTTGAATAAAGCAATTTTTTTCATTTTTACAGGCTGACCCATATTCAGACCCCTGCCAAATACCCAACAAATGCATCATTGGTCTATCCTTATATTAAACCACACATATGCACCTAGTACCAAATGTAATATAAAGGCAAACAGACATTTCACTTAGGCACTAGGGGTTCACAAAAAATACGAAAACATTATGCAGGCTAAAATGTGTTTTTAAAGACCTGTACTCGATATACAAATGACTTGTGCTACTTTTAACAGTATACTTTAGTTGATTGGACATACCCTTTTTATGAATTTGTAGCTATACATCTTATCTCCATTATACAGACTATTGCAAACCTCTAAAAATGTCAAAAATATAAAAAGTAAATTTAATTTTTAGTGATCATATCTTAGTTGAGGAGTAGGATTTTAAAATTGTTTGTTTGTTAATGGCACCCATAGGGACTTGTTTAAAAAAAATTAGCAAAATCTGAGATGGTGTCTGCCAACCCATGAGGTGAGTTGGCATGGAATGACCCACAAGTCAGACCTCCACAGGGCTTTGTCCCTGATTTCAAATCCTCGCCATCCCTAAATAATAGCCATGTGTTTCAAATCAGCACTGCTCACCTACCAGACAGCTTCTCTTAACAGTAGCCCTACAGTGCTCTTCCAACAAAACAACTTGCTAATGGAAAATCCATTACTGACATGACCTTCAGAGCTGAGGTATCAGAACCAAGGGGTTGTTTTGTCCATCTAGCAAACCATCTATCATCCACAAGGGATTTCATCAATTGAGATGCACACACATGTAGGACAATCTCACAGTTTCGAGTATATTAAGCACATGAATGTTATTGATTAACCCTTTTTAAGTGACATTATTTTATTATTTGAATATTTAGTGGATGGGAAAAAATTGACCGCTTATAGGTGACATTACTTTAAAAATTAAATATTTAGTGGGCGGGAAAAA
>CM021545.1:5083554-5096603 GCA_010994315.2 Pisaster ochraceus | reverse complement strand
GTTTTGATCATGTGGTAGTGTTATTAAAAAATATATACATGTAAGACATTTGAGATAATAGAGCTATTGCTTGATCTTAAACAGTTGGTTAAAACTGGGCAGGGCCTGAACTATAATAGTGCTTTGTGGCCATTCAAAGAGGGACTGTCACATGAGCATATAAGCAGGCCCGTGTCTGTGCGCATGATATCTTTCACTCTTACTGCACGCACACACACTGACAATACAATAAGGGCGTTATTGATTGAGTGTGGTGTGATCGGAGGCAGTAAGTGAATTAGACTTTGTAATTACATTCATAGCTATGATAACTAGGGTTTAATTGCGTCAGTACACAGCATCACAAGCAATTGTTGCAGAGGGAAACCATTTAGCCAGGTAAGGAAAATAAATCTGCTTTATTTAAACAAGGGTGATAGTCATTGCTGCCGAAAAAGTCTGAAACTGGGATCCAAATTTTAGGAGGTATAAAACCATGATGGCATTTGCAGCTCTTGATAACGCCTTGAGCTATAGAGCCCAAATAAAAAGTATCCTCAGCACGAAAGGAATCTGATTAAAACAGCAGGATTTCTAGATATCTGAGGAAAAATAACTAATCCCTTTTTAACCAGACGGACATAAACAAGGCTGCTTTTTAAAACATTACTCTCTTTCAACAAAAGTGCCTTACTTAAGTATATAAGTGTCAGGACTGGGACTCGAACCCACACTCTACTGATCAGAAACATCAGAGCTTGAGTCTGGTGCGCTTAACCACTCAGCCACGACACGCCAAAGTAGTTGGCCTTTACACTTCACACTTTTATCAAAAGTAGTATGGATAAAGTAAATAATTTAGTTTACAGTGATTCTGAATCAGGATAACGTCCTGAACTTGGGATATGGCTGTATTATTGTCACAGAGACAGTTTTGGTTAAATTCCATCAATCATGGGTTTTGATGTGAAATTGTGTGAACCAAGCATGTCATGTGGTAGGGATAGCGGGAAGCGGGAGACATGACAATACATCTCTTTCCACTATTGTTTTTTTTTACATCAGTATGTGTGTTAGTGTGTGTTGTACTGTCATTTAGCCTTCGACAAAGACTCTGCTAGGGTCAAAACGTCAAACCACTAATTAATTGTTTGCAGAGACAGTTTGGGTTAAATTCCATCAATCATGCATTATGGTAACATGTGTTATGTGAAAATTGTGTGAACCAAGTATGTAATAGGGATAAGAATGGGAAGAAAGAGACTGACAATATGTAGGCCTATCTGATTATCCTGATCAGCAAACATGGTCCCAATGGCCAAGCTTCTCCCTATACATTAGGAACATTTATTTTAAAAAAAAACAGTTATAAATAAAGACAACTAGATTAATAATTAATGGGGGGGGGGGGTTGAGAAGTTTCAATGTAAAAGCTCAACTGATGGTAAGTGTATACCAATTCACAAAACCCGCAAAAGAAATATTTCTGTTTAAATTACATATACTGCAAAAGTCAATGAAAGATCATCTGAAGACCCCCAAACCACTGTTGCTTATTTTGATTGCCCCAATTGAAATAAGCATGGTAAAAACATGAAAATAGCTACCTCCATGGTATACATGTGCACAAAATCCCTGACAAAGCATAAACTGTTTTCACTGACTCATGGCCATTGAATTTGACAAAATTTGTATAGATGTGGTATTTTTGTGTTGATTGAAAACAAGGGGATAAGAACTAATTTTACTCTTCCAGAAAACACTGATGTGCTCTCCCATTGACAACACAGGTTTCTATGGATACAAATTTGCCCACCATTTTCCTAATGCATCTCCACCTCATGAAAATAATGTCACAAGCCGCCCCTATTTTCTAACACACCTAGTACTGTCTTGGCAATCTTGGGAATGTTTTTCTATATTACCAAGTACTTCCAGGATTCCAATAATACCACAGAATATCGAGTGTTGTTGGTAAAATACCAAAATAAACCATTTCCATCAGTTTCAAGCAAAATACTGTAGTGCCCCCATAAACATATCAACTGTCCACATATCAACAACCAACCATGTAAGTTGCTTTCCCTTGCCCATGCAAACATGATGCGGCCCTACTCACTACTTCCACGGACCACCTCACTCATTTTTTTTGTGGAGATTTTCCGTGAAAGGATATTCTTTATTCTGTGTGTATCAAGAACTCACAATTTGGATGTGATGGAAAGCATTGTGTATTTACTGATGTATATATCTTTGTCAGTGAAGTAAAAACACCACTGTGACCTGTGTATAATGTAAGAGGTCTTAAACTAATATTAATTACATTGTCCTAAGTTTTATTAAATACCCCTCAGACGCAAAAGGAATACAGAAAAATACAGCACTTCTGCAGACTCAATTAGGAATTCAATGAAGCCGATGGCTGTAGTGCGCACTTGGTAACAAATTTATCCACAAACACACTTGCTAAAAAAAACTTCAAAAAACAACAACACACAACATTTTCTTGTTCCATGTAAATTTTCATAACCCTTTTTTAAATATTTTTTTAATGAAGATTTGCACTCGTAAATCATTTTAAAATCACTTAGAAGAACATGAATTTCAGACTAGCAATGTTTTTTCTAGAATAGATTGTACTTATTAGGAAGGGTCATAGATTGTTTTTTGTCAAATGCTGATTTGTAGGCAAAGCTTTAAAAAAAAGATACAATAAAAGTTACATGTGCAAGTCTCAGCTGACTACAGTGTCTACTTGTTTAGAAAACAGCAAAAAGCTGTCACAGTATTGTCATAAAGAATGTCAAATCCATCGACATTAAGCAAGATGACAGCACATACCAACTGCACATCTGGCCGCAGCATTCACGAATGGACACGACAGAAATTTGAATTTTCAGTCAACTCTCAGAAATTTGGGTTAAAATTTATCTAAACCATATTACTTGAAAGGGAATCCTTTCTCAAAATAGTTTATACTATCAACAGCTGAAGTGCTTCTTACCAAGTTCATGAATTTTGGGCTTTAATTTACCAATCTCTGATCCTCCCTTTAAAGTTATTCTATAGGATTTCTGTGCCAATAAATGTTAACGAAAGTTCTCAATTTCAAATCATGTTTTGCGTAAATGTGCATACTGTGTTTAATACACAGGACGCAATATCCCACAGCTGAGAATTGAGAATTCTAGCTTGCTGATGTAATCTAACTCTAGAGCACCCTTAGCATTATCAGCAACTGAATGACTAGGAACTGTTAAACATCTTCCACTATAATTAAACGATAGAACCACTGACTCTCATTTTTACGTTCACAGCTACAAAGAGGTTTATAGCTAAAATATAACAAATCATGTTGAACAATTGTTTTTTAAGCAGACAAAAAGGGTTTATACCCTAGATCTTTTGTTCCCTCGTCTCTTTTGAAGGCCTAAACAAATATAATACTGTAGCTTATTGAGGTTCACTTGTCTGATGAGGTTCAAGGTCCAATTCAGTTTTGAACTTGAGTTTTGCTGCTAAAAAAAGTTCCATGGAAGAAGAAGATGGAGAAGAAAAAAACAACAGCATAATATCAAAACTGAATTGAACCTTGCACACGTTGCACGAACACCTAATAGTATTTCCCTTGGTTGTGCAATCATGATCTGTGGTACAATCCCTATTCCACTGATAGCTAACTCCACCATCCCATTTATGTATTATAATGTAAGGCTTTTTAACAGTAGTGTCGTTACAGTCCACTACCAAAACTAGGGAGTTATTTCCCTTGATTGTGCAATAATGATCTGTTGTACAACCCTGCATCCATGTTGCAATCTTGATCTCATTGATGGCACAATGGACTGTTTGATCCACCCTTAATTCACTAACCAACCATAAAGTCAGAAAAACAGACAGGATAAGACCTTATTAAAAGTTCTAAATAACTAGGACGGTTGCTTTAGAGGCAAAATCTAAAAAGCAGGGCCTGTGGTGGACATGCCTTGAAAAAGAAAGAAAAAAAAATAAATAGAAATTCTGTTTTTGTTAAATTATAACAAAATGATTATAAGAAAAAGGTTTTCGTGATTGATGTCAGCAAATGATAAATGCATCAAATGATGGCATTTTACCTTTCAACTTGAAATTATGGCTTTTGAAGAGTTTTTCCTGTCAACTTCTGGTTTCAACTGGAAGACAGGTCAAATTTGAATAAAATTTAGTGTAATATGTAAGCTCTGTTTTTAAAGTTCCTTTCGAGGATATATAGATTGTAAGAATCCATTGAGCAGTTCATGGGTTATCATTTTTTCAAGTACTAAGTTTTGATTTTATGTAATTTGACACCAAGTTTATTTGATAATCAGGCATTGTGGCTGTGAATAGATATATAAAAGACGACTTTGATTTGGTGGGAGAAGCCGATGTAAAATTTGAACATGAAGATGTCTTGCTGATACTTACTAAAGGCAGGGTATACTTTGGTAATTGTCAAAGACCAGTACCCACAATTGGTGTATCCCAACAATGCATAAAGTAACAAACCTGTGAAAATTTGGACTTAATTGGTCATCGAAGTTGCAAGAAAATAATGAAAGAAAAAAAAAACACCCTTGTTGAATAGATTGTGTGTTTTCAGATGTCTGAGAAAGGCTTCATTCATTCAAATGTTCTCGTGAAAAAGTACCTTTTTCTCTAAGAATATAATACTTCAAAGGGTGTCGTTTCTAACTGTTTTAATATCAACAGCTCTCCAGTGCTCTTTACCAAGAAAGTTTTTATGGTCATAAACTTTTAGAGTACCAACCAAAAGTCCACACCGCGGGCTGCCGAAGCGCGACCAAATGTAGCAAAACATCCTTCAGGCTGATTTACATTTAACTCATAAGGATCAAAAGGGGCTGTCTATATAATTGAAGCATCCTTTATCAAACTTGACTGCAATAATAGCATGTTAACAGCATGCAAATAGCATTTAAGTGGCTTGTACATGCTACATTGTATCTTAGCATGCCAATAGCATTCACTTCAAATAACTGCCATGCCCTGTCAGCTCAACAGCATTCCATAGCATTAATGAAATGCTGTCTAGAGTGCTGTACTGAACTGTTGACTTATGTGTCAAGTAGCTCTTAAATTAAATCAAAGTATAGTATTCCAAATGGGAGGAACTGAATGCTATAATCATACCTATGATGAATGCAGTGATTGCTATATGTATCATAAATGTATAGGCTGTGTGTTCGTCATAAAGTCAAGAGTACAGTGGCTACTGCAAGCTGATTAGTGATTGTGTTGGAGGTGCTGGTGTGTTGGTTTTCATACCACAATTTAATATTTAAAATCACTTGCAAGCAATGAAAGTTATACTCTCATACTCCCTGGAAATTAAACAAGACACAAGAAGAACAAACATGATCAGAATGTTGGACGATTGAGCAGAATGATGGATGAACAACATAGTATAAAGCTTGGTTCATTTTAGTTGCGATGATCGTAACCCTCCATCCTCTGCGACCGTTGGGAGGATGGAGGGTTAGGATCATCGCAACTAGGTTCATTTTTGTTTTCTGCATGTACATGTATGTGCACTGGTGTCTTGTACATGTGTAAATATCACTGTGATTTTCCTTTGAACAACATGTTTGGAGAATTACTATGGATTTGTTAATCAATGTGAAATGTAGTTGAAAAGTTAAATGGAAGCACACTGTGTGCCTGAATTCTTCCAAGAGTATAGTCTATAGGTTTATTATTAAAAGATGTTTCATTTTACTTGTATTATTGCGAAAACAGTCTAGTTTTGGACCTTGTAAGACTCAGCCTGTCCTAAAAAATATATTCCATAAAAGATTCTGACAATTTGCTCAATGGAATCAGTGCTGTTATTATTTATTTCAGATGCAACAATTTTATTGATGGTCTCTTGCTTGGCTCAACGCCACTCAGAGATCGACAGACAAACTTCAATTCAAATCAAGCCAAAACATACAATTGCTGAAAGGAAGATGGACAAATTATGTTCCTTTTTAAGTACAAAGTCAATAGCCTAAGCAGGTCGTATAAACTAATTATTTAAATGCCAAATCATTTCCATCAAGTATCTGAAAATAGCCTGTTCTGGTCAGCAAGTTGAAATCATCCATCATTCTTTGAGTTGTGATCATAAATCTTTGTAGTTTGTAACTTTCACAATTCATTCAATTACAAACAAATGATTTGAAATGTGGTATGACTGAGCTTTAAGTTTTTAGCTGATGACAAATCAACTAGAATTAGACAAGATAAACTGAGGAAAAGTGCAAGACTGTATTCGAGTAAAAATAGACACAAATTTGAGTTTGATTTAATTATTCTTGGACAAGTTTGAAAAGAGTTCAAACTTCAAGATTTATGGGCACATCATATTCGATGTAATTCACTCCATGAGTTGACGTTCACATGCTGGATGGCAATCACATGCTACATGGGATGGCAATCGCCAGGAATAGCATGCAAATGCTATACCTAATTTGAATATTTTGGCCTTCTGACATGCTATTGGCATGCTATGCGCTACAATTTTTTTTCTTGCATATCAAACTTTTTCCTTCACAATGCTATGAAAATTGCTGTATTTTCAAATGACGTGCTGGCATGTGAATGCTAAATTGGAAGGCTATCCAAATAGCATTCGCATGCTGTTTAAGAATGCTACACAGTGCATGCTAAATGACAGCAGTCAGGTTTGGTATGGGATTTGTTAAAATCGCGGCTCCCTCGTGGTGGGCTGCAGATTGGCCGACCATGTATACAAGAACCACCAGATTGCAACAGTTTTCTTCAGGGCAGGGTTAATATGCGAAAGGCAGCACACAAAGGCAAACATGTAATAATTGTTTTCTCTCCAACAGACAGGACTGATTTTAAAAAGCCATTTATTGTAATATTCTGACAAGCTCATCCAACAAGTAACATGTAACATTAATTCTAGTCAACGCGTACTAATTTTATTTTTGGAAATTTTTCTCCCGGTTATAAAATTATATTCCTGCTTAATTTCGGTTTATTACAAATATTTATAACTGAAGAAGTTTTAAAATTCCTGGCCAAAACATTTAATTCCTGTTACTTATAAATATATATATGTAAAATTATTCATTCTGTAGTAAAAATGTCAAAACTTTACATTCTATGATGAAAAATCCCTAAGCACAAGTTGGTTGGCAGACAAATTGGTTGGAGTATAAGTTGACATGTTTCCTACCAATCAGGGAAGACTGCCTTCAAATTCCTGATTCAGATTCAGTTTTTGCAGGCGCTGGCTAAATATCCACTGGCTTTATTATATGTACATTTGAATTTATAGCTCGTCGTCCATGGGCATTTTTCATAAATAGTATATGTACATTTGAATTTATAGCTCGTCGTCCATGGGCATTTTTCATAAATAATACTTATTTTTTATGTTGTAGCCTACAATTTTTTTTCTTGCATATCAAACTTTTTCCTTCACAATGTTTAATTACATGGTACACTGTAGCAAATTTGCTCTCATTCAATCTGATGCTTGAATAGCCTTACTCCAAAGCTGTGTATTACAAAAAAACGCGTAGCTGTTTTTTTACTCGGCTCGTGAACATGTACCCAGTCGGATTTTTGCCACTTAGGACCTGCTGTATTGTACTGTACAAAATGCACAAAGTATATTGTGCATGCATGGACGACCGGCAGGCGATCGAATGGAGCGGTTGTGTACCTCACCATGGGCTCTATGGTTTGGTTTGACAGTCTACCTGCTGACAACCGGCCATTGCCATGCCCGCAAGCAGAGAGACAACGTGGCCTACAAAATTAAAGAAAAAACGTGACATAAAGCAATCTAGGCTAGTGAGCAAAAACTGTTTTATTTAATTTCAAAATCTTCAAAACTTATATTACTTTTTGTCATTTTAAATGTCGGAAAGTGACAGGTCAGAACTTCAAAAGGTCAACATGGTAAAGTCAAAGAATTTAAAAAGACCGAACTGAAAATAAAAGTTGGTCTGTCAAAGTTATTTTCCAAAAAGCTTCAATAAAAATGTGTGTATATTGGACGAAATTTGCACTTCGTCCTCGGTAATATATTCGGCTGTCTAGCTTTTCTTGGAAAAAATAAGGTCATAAGGTCTTTCACCTCTGATGTAGATTGTTTATCGCGAACATCATTGACGCGAACATCAGCGGATCTTTTAAAAATACCACATACAATCGGTACATATACTACCTGTTGCGGAATGCTTGCACCACATTAGTTTGGAGTCTTACTTTTCAAGGGGACGTACATCATTGGTTTCAGTAGAATTAATCTTTGCCCATTTCTCTAGTTTTCAATATGCCCAATCTGACTAACTTTGTAAAAATTTCAAATGGACACAATTGAGAAAAACTAAAAGTTGTCATGCTTTGTCAGGGATTTAGTATATGTTAATAATATTGGATCTATTTCGATTACATTACATGAAATAAACAGTGGTGATTTGGGGGCTTTCAAATACTCTTCTAAACAGACAGAAATATTTCTCTGGTCCTGGTTTTGAACGACATTTTTTGTATAATAAATCCTTTTCATTTTAACTTTCAGATCCAGCACGAAAGGATGGGGATTTCCTGGTTTATAATTTCAGTTCTTCATGGACTGATTTTCCAGTTACGCTTAAATGTGTGTGCTGTGTCTCAAGCATGTACACTTGAGACACCTTCATATCAAGTCTCACATACAGAGAAACAAACACAAATTAAATGTGTTTTTGCATGTAGAGGCAAGAACTTGTCAGAGCATGCCTACTTGAAATGGACAACAACTCTAGACACCACCTCTGTTTTTGAACAAGTTCTTGAGTACAATGGAACTTATATCAGTTCCACACTTCTAGTTACCCCCCACCTACAACATGGATTGGAAAAACTTGAATTGGACTTCCAATGCACAGCCTATGCCCCAAGCAATCATCAACCAGTCACCACAACCCTTTTAGTTTGCCAATCCGAGCAACTACAGTGTGACTCAATACAGTTGCCAACAGAACTGCATAATATTTCTTGTAGTTGGAAATCAAACTGTGGAACTACGTTACGGTGTGAGGTTGGAAAGAAATTTCTTGAAAACCCTCAAACAGTAGAGGAGTCAACATGCATGTACAGTGATGTTGACTTAAATGAAGATCCTGGGATGGCTAAGTGTTATCTCCACCATCCAGACATGGATGAAGCACAACGAACTGAGACAACAATCAATACTGGCAATAGTAGAAATGGTACAACACCACAACCATCTACAAGCCCACTTATGACAGCATCATGTCCATCCATAAACTTAGAAACCAAAGAGTCTACCAATCATGTAGCAGGTTTTATAATAACTGGATTTGTAATTGGAATCCTGATTGAGGCAGCTCTTCTATTTTTATGTTTAAAGAAAATCAACAGATTTCAGAGATGGTTGATTAAATGTTTGGGTGTTTCCAGGGCCAGGGTTGAGTTATAGAATAGGAGAAAGAACCAGACATTCCGTTTTTGTTTACTACAAAAGTTATATTAATTTTGGTTTTTACCCTACACCGATGTGTGTTAGCACTGTATACTCAGTACAGGGTAAAAACCAAAATTAATATTCTTTATCCCTGATGCAAAATTAACATCTATTACAAAAGTTATGATTATTAAAAAAATATTGACGTCCAGTTTTAACCAAATGCAAAGGTTATCATCTCCAACAATCCATCCAAGTCCAGTATAAATAATGGGCAATCTAATGGGTAAGTGAAAAGCGTCTCAACAATGTGACAGTATAGTTAAGTCCAGTTTGCATTGCCAAAATACCAAGGAGCCAAAACTAAGCCATTATTTCCCTTGATTGCGCAATCCCTTGATTGTGCAATAAAGGTGTGTTCAACCATCCATGTTCTATAGACCCCTTGCATTGCCGCCATCGTTGATGAAACGTGCACGCGTGAAAAGCTATCATTGGCTGAGAGTCGGGCGCAGCGCGTACACTTTGTCATGGCTTGTCATCAAAGATGGCGGCCACTGACAGCATGTGCAATCCATCTATTGGTGTTCTCAAAGGGTGGAAACATATTCCGGGAATAGTTGTCCTCTGACTCCAATGATCGATTGATCTTAAACTTTCACAAATTTGTTATTTCATGAATATGTTGGGTCACAGAAAGTGTTATTACTGGCCAAAGACAATTACAAATGTTGCTTTACTAAACAAATTCATTTTTATTGGCTCTTAAGAGGAAAAGTACATCACTGGATTTCAAAAAAAGGCCCCATCCCATCACTCAAGGCAGATTCCAGAAAAGATCAGTTCCCATCCTGGTAAGTACTAAATCCTTCTTTATTTTCCATTTATAATGCCAGTCTACAATTCATATTTGTGTTCATAATAATTACCACAGCAGATGATGGTTTATGCACTTTAATTGTTTGGATGAGAAAAAATAAGTTGACTCTTTCTCACAAGATTCCCTGAAACTATTGGGCAGTCCGCTAGGGGTTATATCAATCTCAATCTCTTATAATTTCATCCAAAAAATTCTAATAGCAATTACAGGTGAATTTTGTTAATGTTCGATCTCAGGGACTACAGTCTTAAAAGACACAAACAACACATCAAATGAAAGTCTGTGCTCTAACTTAGATTCGGCAGCAGTTCGATTGAGTGTTTGTTTTGTCATTGTTGAGGACATTAAAGATTTAAAACACCCGTAAATGTATCATAAAACTAGCATAATCGCCATTACTGTGTACATTGCTCGTAAAACTCACCGTACGTTAAATATGCCCGTACGTTAAATATGCCCCACTGAGCAATTTTGTCCCACGAGTGGCGTTATTTTGACCTTTGAATCTTTTATTCCTTCATTTGGTTCACTGCTTGGCTTATTCGTGGTCCTTTCTATGGTTTATCTAATGATGGCAGGATCATACTGGCGTATCTACAAACAATGGTAAACTTGTATAGCGCCCTCTCGCTCATGGATATTCCTTGAACTATTCAATTCAGAAGCGTTTAAATTTAAGGAATATGTATATAATTAAAGATAGTTAAATAAGGACGCGTTAGGATATTAAGACGAAGAAAAGGTATTAAATATGGAAGCGTTAAAAAGATATATGGTTTTTGACCCACGTAAAGTCAATAATTGCTCCCACCTCAGTTCATGTCATGGTTTGTGTGGTAGATTATTATTGAATTTAGCTTAAGCGCCGTACCTTTTTAAAAAATACATTCTGAACAATAAGTCACATAGCTATAATCTCTGTGACATCTTACAGCACATGTAACATATTATTTATAAAGTGTGACCCTTTTTTACCTTTACTTCCGATACAAACTGGAAGTTCTAAAATTTAAAATCCATATCTCCTGAACCGCATGTCGTAATCTTTCTGATAATCTTTGTACCATCTTCCATTTAACCCCACTTTGTTCAAACAGCAACTTCAAAGAGTTCATTTAGGGTTTTCGACCAAACTTAGCATTTTCGATGAAATTTTCTTTTCTTTTTTTTTGTTCCACCAACCGAAACCCCCAGTGGTTGTTTGCCATTACTATTTCGAGACTTGGTTTTGGTGAAATATATTAAGATCAGACTGACCTCATAGTCGTTATTGAATCATATTTGTTTTATTTTGAACCGGTTACACACATTAAAGGATCATATCTTCCAGGTATACCTGTGTCATGTATAATACCTTATCTATATTTCACTTAATAAATCATTGTTATTTTTAATTATTAGATCAAAAAATGAAGGAAATTCAAGCCATGATCATCCTCTTAGTTTTACTGCTCTTTCTACGTGCTTCGGAGTGTACACTTACAGCTCCAGATGTCCTATGTGTACATAGTGGTGAGACGTCCCACGTAAAATGCAGCTACAGTGGTGAGAATGCACCAGCTGTCATTTTGAAATGGGAAATAAAACAGAACAGCAGCCAGCCAGATATCTTCACCACTACCCAACGGAATAATACTTCTGTACATCAAACTTTACAGGTACCCCCCCAACTACAGAGGTCGGAAGTGGAAACACTGGTTTGCATTGCCCTCCAATTGACAACTCAAAATACATACAGTTTTTATGATTCCAAAGAAACAACCCTATTGGTATGCCCCTCTGAGGAACTGCATTGTTCCCAACCTAACCAATCCCCAACAACAAAACTGTACAACTTTATCTGTCGTTACAAGACAGAGTGCAACACAGCTTTGCAATGCCAAATTGGCAACAAGACTCTGGAAAGTCCACAACAGGTACCAACGAATAGTACCGACCAGGTCACATACAAGTTTACACCTGTAGACATATCTGGAAAGAGAGGTAACGTTGGGAAGTGTTGCCTCTTCCATCCGAAGATGGATGAAACTCAACAAACTGAATTCACACTGGAAGCTGTTAGTGGACATGACAAAAGCCCACCACTGACAACTTTAAGTTCATTCAGCCACGAGAGAAATAAGCCGTCATCAACATCAGATGGCAACGTTAATCATATACAATTGTATATGTTTTTTACCTGCTTAATTATAATGTTTAAAATGTAATGTTTTATACAGTTATATTAGTTTACAATTTGGTTGTGCAAGAACAACTGCAGAGATATGGAATGCCAAAGAGGGAAATAACCTGATTAACACATCGCCAATTTTCTATAATGTGTGAAACAGTCATATTTAGTTGTATTAAATATGAACAGGTACTCTTTATGAGCAGCTTACATTAAAGCTGATAGGACCACCGATCGTATTGACTGCCAAATTAACTTATTCCATTGTGAGCAGTTGCCTTAAGAATGCCCACTTGGGAAACTGCATTGAGGTTCTGCACACCCCAAATTATCCAAACCTTTTACTTTGTTGAAGCTTAATAATCCCATCCGGGAAAAAATTAATCCAGGCTCTCAGCGAAAATGGCACCAATTATTTCATAAATCATATGCAATCAAAACTGTAAATCACTAAAACAACTAATAACGACACTAACCAGTTCTAAAGAAAACCAGCCAGCACTCATGCAATGTTACAACTTTGCTGGCCAGTATTTCTGTCCACAGTG
>CM021545.1:5023716-5035180 GCA_010994315.2 Pisaster ochraceus | reverse complement strand
AAAATGAATGACCATGAAAACTGACTTGATGAGAAGCCCTGCCACAGCCCAGCTGTGCTACAATCTATGTTTTGCTGCAAATTGCTCTGCATTAATATTCACATTGTGTACTGCTTTCAAATTGTGTGTAAGGCTTTTGGATCCAAGTTAACGACTGACGCATTTATGGTTATTACCGCGATTATTCATGTAAGATGTCTTTTCCATGCTATACAGTTGGGCACAGTCACCCTAAGGTAGTGAAGGCTGCAGCTGAGCAGATGGCCCTCGTTAACACAAATAGCAGGTTTCTTCATGATAATCTGGTGCAGTACGCCGACAGGATAACAAAGACGCTCCCAGACAAACTCTCTCATATATTTATCGTCAATTCAGGGTACGTTGTAAACAGCTTTTCTGAAACCTTAGATTACTCTAGTCATACTAACAGGCTCATCAAAACAGTCGATTAAAAGCAATTTCTAACCTTTTCTCAACCCCTCGTTTGGATCTGGATGTTTACAATATAGTGCCTGGTGAGGCATGCATCTGATGCCAGAAACACCTGGGCGAACCCCTTCTCTTAGCGATAAGTGTACTGGGTTCTTGGACGTTAGTTAACACAACACACAGGACCCGACATTTACATCACATCTTAAGGACGAAGCAATAATGGTTAAGCGTCTTGCTCAAGGTCACAAGTGTCACGACTGGGACTCGAACCCATACTCCTTGCTGACTGGAAACACAAGAGCCTGAGTCCCAAGCACTAAACCGCTCAGCCACAACACGCCCTCGTTAAAATGACTTACATTTTGACAACGCCCTTGGAGGTGGCACGAAAGAAGCAACATTTAGATTTTAGTTGTTTACCTGGAATCAGTGAAAAGGGTGAATCGGTGGTAAAAGTCACAAATGCTGTATGTTTGCTTTGTTTATACATGTAGATATTGTGCATCTATGTCACAGATCGCACTCATGCTTTTCAAACTGCCATTTTGGTGACAATGTCCACCTATTGTAAGAAAAAGTAAACGAGGCTGATGTTTTTTCATAAATATTTGACATAATCGAGCCGGAACTGAATATCATTTAGGGGACTAAGTGCCCTAATGAACACATGTACCAAGCTTACTTTATAATAATAATAATAATGTTTGTGTTTTGAGTGAAACAAAAAAGTCTTTTTTTCTCAACACGTGTGTCAGCCTGATGCACAATATGCAGCGTAATGTGGAAAATAATGTTTTGTAGTGATTGGCTCAATTTTTTGTCTTGCTTAGCACGCCAGAGCTATTTGTAACAGTTACACATAACTCAAATACGCACTGGTCTGGTGACCACCAAAGAGACCGCGCTGGTCAATGGCGTCATGTTCATGGAGTTAATCTTTCAAATATCTTGACAAATTTAGGTCGGAAGCAAACGATCTTGCCATCTCCCTGGCGCAGAAGTACACCAAGCACAAAGACGTTATTACACTTGATCAGTAAGTATCAGTGAGCAATCACCGCTCAATCAAAACCAGTACAAGATAGAACCCAAACACAAATACGGTAAAATATCCTGTTAACTTTGTCAATTATTTTGTTTGAACCAGGGACACTAGAAAATACCATGAATTTAAATGTATGCGTTTTAACTTTGTGCTGGTTTTGTCAAAGCAGCCCTCGATTAACAATCAGCAAGACACAACCATACATGCTTGCAATTTGTCAGGATTTGTCCTGGTTTTAGGATTTTGTAATCGATCTCCCTTTGCCTGCAAACTTTCAGGATATTGGTGAACTTATGTTTAGGAAGAAAGACAGAGCATTGTTGTGTAACAATCTTCTGTTTTACTTTCTTTTCTTTTTCTTTCTTTTTTCTTTTGGGGCTGTAGAGAATCGTTAAATCGTCTTAAATGTAACACCCTAGTAGGGGGTTTTCATCTTTACATTGTGCCCGATCTTACCCCTGGCCCTGATCATAGTTCTGTCTAAGGGAGTTTGTTTGTAGTGTTTGCACCAGTGTTTCTACTGCCCATTCAAATGTGAGGTGGCCCACTTGGCTGCTGCTAGTCACCATTCTTTTCCTACCAATATCACCTCCCTCTTACAGGAAGTACTAACCAAAAATGTTCATTTCGTGTGTCTGATGGGAGCGTTTTGCAAATTAAATTAATAATTAAATTTGATGTGCCCTGTCTTTGAGTAGATTACTTGATTGAATTTGTTATTTGAAGGAGTAGAGGAGATGTTTCTTGAATGAGGGAAATGTTTGGTTTTCTTTAGCAATGGGAAAATGCACCCAGCCCCCAACTGACTGATACCAAGGTACAGACCAAGGGCACCAGGGAAATTGTTTCCACTGTTCATACCATAGGCTGTTTTTGAAACCATGGCTGTGGCTTGGTCACCGACCTGGTCTCCAACTGTTTGAAGGCCCGTAAGGACAGCACACAATTTCTAAATAACTGATGGAGCCCAAGCCCTGGGCCCAATTTCGTAGAGCTGCTTAAGCACAAAATATTGCTTGTCTGCCAAGCAGAAATGAGCAGGATACCAGTCACAAAGTGTACATGTGACACGGTAGCTTGGCTGGTAACCTTATTCTGGTGAGCATGATTTTGTTGTGCTTAGCTACTTTTTTAAGCAGCTATACGAAATTAGGGCCTGGTTTCGAAAATGGCTTTAGTGAAGTGCAATACCATGACTGATACTTCACTGAGGCAATGGAAACAATTGCCTAAATGCAATTGTCTCGGTGCCCCTGGATTGTTCCCAGTAGAAATTAAACTTTGCCTCGTAGAGGTGCCCTTCTAAAAGGAAAAACTACCTTGCTCTCACAACAATGAAGTACGGGAATTTATAGAACTGAAGGCCTAGTACGCGAGACACTACAATCAGCAACTCATCAGTTTCATTTATGGCCTTTGACATGTTTACTTGTGTTTGCATACCCTTGCCTTACTATTTTTGTTGAAAGAGGTGAAGTTATTTTCGGCCTTGTTATGACCCAAATTTTATTTTAATTTATGGTTATGAAACGAGTCTGTAAACTCAAAAAAAAAAATTTTTGAAAACACAATCTTTTTATGTATGCTTCCTTTTCTTTCTTTTTTTCTTTTTTTCCCCTCGAGGGAAAAAAACTGTTATTCCGTCAAGCTGACGTTCCTCTTGCAAATTGCATAAGATTTTTTTTTAAAACTAAATTGCTTATTTGAGTGATTAGAAATCAAGTCCCATTTCAAATCAAATATGGCGAGTTTGCCATTAGTAATGCAAATTAATTTTTTAGCTGAAAGTACTGTTTTTACTCTTTTTTAAATAATATGAAGGATGGATTACTACTGTTCATCTTCATTCTATAGATAGTGGCCTGGCAGTAGAACTAAATTGAAACATTGAAAATACTGAAAAATGTTGTCTTGTGGTCTAAAATAACATTTATCTAGTATCTCTTTGATCCACCCCTTAATTTGGTCCAGTTTAACACCATCAGCAATTTTCTGGATTTGTCTTTATCGGTGATTTCACCTTACTAAAAGATGAAGTTAACTTGGAAGGATAAACCAGAAAACTACTGTTTGTTTAAAGATGTTTGGCTCAGACATGAAGTAAACAAACTTGAATCACCAGTGTTATGTAATAACTGTGGCGTTAATTCCCCTGACTGCAGTGCCTACCATGGTCATCTGCAGAGTGTCATTGCCATCAGTCCTTACAAACACATCGGCAAAGAAAGCAAAAAGAAATGGGTCCATGTGGTAAGTCGTGCAGTCACGTACAATAAACCAACCCTAACCATCCCCAACCCTTCAGAAATACCAACTGCACATTTTATTTGATTCTGTTGGACTGAGGGCTTTACATGGGATCCGGCTTACCACCATAATCAGAGTACCACAGTTTGGGTGTTGAGTAGCCCTATGGTGTTGGATTTCATTTATAGTGACGGAAGGATTCTAGTAAATCACTCTGGGGGGGGGAGTAGCTTAAAGGGGAGGGGGGTCTTAGATTGGTTTTTGTCAACGTAATGCTGATTTATTGGCAATATGTAATTGGGGTTTTTCCTTCTGTCAATTAACCATGTTAGTATTGTGCCAAATGTTTTGTGTATGACAATTTCTATCGAGACAGTTGTTATGTCAAAAAGTTCAGGGTAAGCTTTTGTATTAGCAACTTCAAGGTTGGCAAAGCCTGCTTCCATTATGCCGTACACATTCATTCAGAATTGCGTCTGGGCGTTCGTCGTCTCTTGCGTATCTACGCAAAAGCTTGCCCCAAATCATGTGACATAGCAACTGTCTCTAAAGTCTGAGGAACTCAAATTGTAAGCGGTAACCGGTCATTGTTCCAGACATTATTCAAATCTAAACTCACAAATGGCTTATTGTTATGTTTTAAAACTGAACTAATATTTTGCGAAACAATCACCCAGGCCTCACAGATAATTTTGTTTGACTGTTTATCAAGGTGGAACCCCCAGATATGTACAGAGGGACACACTGTGATGCAGAGAATCCAGGTGCAGCGTACGCACATGAAGTCAAAGTGGCTATTGATAAAGCACAAGCAGGTGGAAGGAAGGTATGCAGGCAATTTTGTTTTGCCTTACTGATTATTGACTTTCTACGTGTAGTTGATGTGCTTGATGTGTATGCTCACTGTGTTGTGGACACACTATTCATGTGCTGATGAGCATGTTGTCATCTGTCGTGACGTGGTCTGTGAGGGGACCCAAGATCAAACTCAGCTTCATGATCCACTCATTTTCCAATTGATAGATTCCTTAGGAATCTGAAAATGGGGGGGGGAATTATAAGTCTCTAACTTCGCGCTAAAATACGGTAAAATGCCACAATGTTTGATACCCTTGATACGTGCAATTTTTGTCGAAATCAAAAAACGTTCGATGACGTCACACTTTGAATACATGGTCTGTACATTTTTGCATAGAGGATGGTTAGTTTATTCCTGAGTTGCGATGAAATTCAGTCAAAAGGGCATTGAATTTGACTCATTGGCTGGTGCAAAAAAATCCTCTTTGGAATGTACAGACCCATTTGTTTTGATGTCGGATGATGTCATGTTTCACATTTTGCTTGGAAAGTGTATCAAACAAGATGGCTTTTTACACTACTTCAGCCCTCGAAATAACCCACGGCACCCACAGCAATTGCCGTGGTGCCCTGTGCTTTTGCTGTGGTGCCCTTTGCAAAGTTCCAATACAAATTTACGTTTTCCTCATAGAGTGCCCCTTACCAGAGGAAAATTGCCGTGCCCCTTCAATAGCGAAGGTCATGGCCTGCTATTTTAACGTGAGGTTGGACACTTGTAATTTTTTCCCCACTTTTATGGGGCCCCTATCTTTTGGAAAAATGAGTTCATCACAAAACTTAATTTGACCTTGGAGCACCTCTTTAATCCTAGAAGGTAAGGGAACCAGTTAAATGGCACCTAAGGTGAAGCCAATGGTGCCATTTACACTCAATTTCATATTGGCAAAATGGCAACCTCTTTCCCAGGGCTTCCTCCTAATCGTATTGGACAGCATTGAGGATCACCAAGGTACATGTATTTTCCCAAGGGAATAACAAATCTCACACCATGATGCTTAATTCCCAAGGTGACCCATGTACATGAGCTTTTGTGATCACATAACCAGTTTTAAACTAATTAATATTTCACAATCTAACACCATGATATAACATCTTCTATTGATTAAGAACTGCCCATGTAATTTTGTTGTTCTCCTTGATCATTATCAGTGGTGTTGAACGCTTTGTCATCATGCAATAATAATTTGTCCGCCAAGTGATCTTTTGAAGTTTTTGTTATTTCTTGCCATTTTCTCTAAAATGTTGCACAGAAAGGTCACAACAAGTTGTTTCTACTAAAGAAATTATCCCCTGTCTGCTAAACAATTCATGAGAAAATATCTGGACAAAAGTATTGACAGCAAAAAATATTATGTAGAAATGTTAAAAATTGACAACCAAGTGAAGATAAGAAGAGCATTCTGTTGAAGAGAAGATGTCGCCCGCGATTCCTCTGAGAGCAACCGCTTCTCCCCAATAAAGAAACAATCTTGCGTGATTAATGCCTTCCAGCTAGTTACATGATTGTTAGAGTTGTTGGCTGTATAAATATTTAAGCATAGTGATATAATTCTATCTTGGGGATCACCTAGAGATTGGAGAAACATCAGCATAATTATAGCAGGCCATAATCAACGTTATCAAAAGGTAGTTGTAGAATTTCATGAAGTTGCAAAGTGGATTTTTCGTTTCTTTTCTGTAATGATTTCTGAATAGGAGCTTCAAACTGCGACCTTGCATTAAGAATGGACGGGATGGTTGGGTTTTTTTTTTTCAATCCGTCAAACCTCAAAAGCTTCTGCCGTCCTTGGACTCTAATTATAGTTCAGGCATGTGAGTTGACAGGGTTTTTTTTCTCCAATTTCAGAGATTTTCAGCGATCTTCTTGCCACTTCAGATTTTCTTGAAAGAGGAAAGTCTTTGAAATTTTCTTGAAAGATTTTCTCTTTCAAGAAAATCTGAAAGATTTTCTTGAAAGAGGCAAACTTGCCATTACAAAGATGAAAAGACTTGGCCCTTGTTTATGACCAAACCTCCAGATATCTATTTTAAATGATGTAGAGAGTCTGTAACCTAACATTCTGTACATTCAGAGAGCGTCTTTTCCACTTGTAGAGGAAAATATTATTTAATTTTCAGGATTTTTTATTTTGAGAAAATAGAATTAGCTGTTGCAAACTGCTGACCGACCAAAAGGACCTATGGTATAAATGCCAAAAACGATAGCCTGACGTTTCGACCCTAGGGGGAGAAAAAGTAATTCATTAGTGAACGAGACAGACTAAAAAGGGGGATATCTGTGGAGAAACGGAGAAGGCAAAGACAAAAATGTATTATTCATTTCCTTCTTGGATGTTCAGACCATGGGGTTGAATGGTCTGGAGGCGCCTTATCCAAAGTTTCTGCCTACACAGATGATCAGATATTCATGCAATCGCATCCCTGTTCATTTCTGTTATGAAAGTCGCCCATACTGCATACAACAAATTGCATTCTTAGCCTGTTACACAACGTAGTATCACTGTTGTTGTGTAACGAGCGACCGTGTAATATTCCCAGGGGCTGTTGACCTTTTTGCTTATATAACAGAGAGATTCTAGATTTTGTCACATGACATAAAAAGGCAAAACGCAGGCCCTTTTAATGAAGCTCATTAAGGCCTTAATCAGGTTGTAATGAAGGCTATTTTGGAATGACTCATTCACCATCCAATGAAACGTGATGCTTAGATAACAAATAATTGTCATTTGGCTGGTTCTTTCTGATTTTCATTGATAAGGTTCCAGCCAGGTGTCTTTGTGACTACATTATCATGGAATTTTGACTAGTGTCAATTTGTTTTCATTTCAGTTTTTTTACTCATCATTTCAAACCCGTTAACACAATACTAATTTGTTTCTCCCTGTGACATCTCTCCTCCTGTGCAGGTTGACTATGATCATTTTCTGTATAGAGTCAAGTAACATGTTGGGAGAGCGTCATAAATTCCAGGCAGCCATGGACCATTGTGCACTCATCCTAAATTATTATGTTCAGTGTGTGTGTATTACCTACCAGGTGGACATGTGAGAAGGTTACCAACCCATTCGCCGTGACTCGTCCAATCATGAATTGCATCGCTCAGTGGAAATTCGGTTTAGGGGGTCTTGTTAGAAATTTACCCAGGACGGGTAGTCGGATAAACAATTCTCCGATGTCAGTTTTTTGTTGGATTTCCATTGGACTGTATTGCTATGAGAGACATTGGTTTACTCCCTGAAAGGCACACATGTGTCCGATGCACTAAAAACATGCCCTATGCGAAAGTTTGAAACTGTTTGAGATTACATTGAGTAGTTGTTGAAATGTAACTCAATGAGGGAAAAAAAACCGAGAGTAATCCACACGAGTTCAGCTGAGGTGCTGCATTTTCATGTTTGGATCTGTCACGGTCACACTTCAATTAATCATTTCCACGGACCTTATGCTTTGACGTCATCAAGCCGCCATCTTAGAGGTAACCAATGAGGAAACAATGGCAACTTATGGATTTGTATGCACAGGGTAGGCCAATGAACGACTTCTTTTTTACCTCTAGGCGAGGGCGCCCTACTTAAATGGCGTCACATGCATAATGTCTATTAGTTGTTGCACTCAGTTTTATATTTGGGTTTTTCAGCATGTTATTGTGAATTTTGTCTCTCTTAAGATCTCTAAATTTTCAGCGCTGCAAATTGATTAGAAGAAATGACAGGAGCAAGGCTCAGGTGCATCTGTTTGGAGAGAATCTTTTTTTTTTCCTAACCCTTTAGAGACCATGTGTTTCTCTGCAATTGTTACCAAAGCCATGTCTGGTTTGACTGTGTTTTTGGTTTAACTCACCTTTTTTCTAGTAGAAAATTGTCAGAAAAATTAACAGTGAAGAGAAATTCTGTTTTGTTTTAGAAGTTAACGTAGTATGTGAAGTTTGGAAGCAAGAGAAAAGAAAAGTTAAGCAATACATTATTGCGTCATGCACACGGTAATGCGTATGTAGTCCTTTGAAGTTTCACATTATGTTTCTCAAATCTTAAATCTCTATACGCGTGTAGCCAATTTGCATTTTAATGATGATGATAAGGGAAAAAAAGTACACGTAGCTTAACTTCTCTGTTATCAATTCAGGACGTGACACTTACTCATGACTTTTGTAGTCAAGTAGAAGCTGGTCAAATTTCGCTGCCACTTCAGGCATTTGGGAACAAGCTGCTTGCAAGCATTATGGTCTCTAATGGGTTAAATGGTGATTTTTGCCATTTGTTGTGTGGCATTTCCCAGACTGGTAGGCAGCCTTTTTTTCTCGATCAGGCTGTGTGCAATATGACTGAAAGCCGGCTTCAGTCACTCTCCAGTTCATACAGTGTCAATGTAGTTTCTTTGAACGCACTGAACAAAACCTACAACGAACTTCATGAAGACATCTGATTAGTCTTTAGGAGGCATGGAGGAATACGATCCCAAAAATCTGCATATTTATGCATTTGGACTTCTTAACAAGACCCTCGGCCAACATGTTGGACGATTGCTGTCTGAGGGAGTTCTGGATACCCGTATTCCATTCCTTTTTTGTTCCACTTCTTCACAGGATGAACTGGTTGTGACGTTCTTTTTAGGGCCGTTCAAATTTGTTCTCAATCGTTAGGTAGTGAAAAGATCATTGTTATTCTGTGGAGACATCCTCAAAGCATCATATTGATATTTCTCTCATTCTAAAATTAAAAATATTGATCTTGCATACCTTTATGAAAAGTTCAACGAGATTCTTCTTGTGGAAAAGGAGTAAATCCTTGTGACAGTGCAAAATCTCCTAAAATAGCACTTACGCTACGTGTATCTCACTTATAATAGCCCAGATGTACGCACAAAACAAGTACGCACTGAGATACAACATTCTTGCACGGAGCATTTTCATGCGTCTACGACATTGTTACAAACCCGAGATACAATATTTTTGTGAACATCAATGAGAAAACGGAATAATAATGAAACTTGACTGAACTGCTTTGAGGTTGACAACAAATTTGGACGATTGTAACAATAGGGCATGACATTTCAGAGCGTGACCTCACTGTGACAAGTTGCTCTGTAGGCAAAGGAGGTGGTATAGAATGGAGTCAAGATGACAGAGTTAAGCTTTGCGGAGAATGTACTTACTATGAGCAACTTGTCACAGTGGGCAGGCTGAATTAAACACTCGATACTAACTTGAAGAGACGTTTGTTTTTCTCTGACAGATTGCGGCCTTTTTCGCTGAATCTCTTCAAAGCTGTGGTGGACAGCTGGTCTATCCTCCTGGTTACTTCAGGAATGTCTTCCGGTAAGATGCAAAATAATCTTGTCGCATATTATGAATGATCGATCGCTGTATTCATGGTACATTTTCAAGGATTGGAGCTTAATTTGCACCAAAGTGGAGTGATTTGGGTTTTGTTTTTCAATACAACATGTAAAACCCTGAATTTCATTACAGTGGCTGTGACTTTTGTGCATAGTTTCAGAAAGTTTGTATTAGGGTCCATTGTCACAGCGCTGCTTATCACTGAACTCTACGTTTACGACCCAAAAATTACATGCTTTACAGGTTGCCGTCTACGCTGAATTCTGTAATAAGCAGTGCCTTAAAATATGCCACAGCTCCTGAAACCAATTTCATAGAGCTGCTTAAGCACAAAAGGTAGCTAAGCACAACAAAGTTATGTTTACCAGAGTAAGGTTACCAGCCAGAATACCATGTCACATGTACCATTTGTGACTGGTTTCCTGCTAATTTGTGCTGAGCAGGTATTTGTTAAGCAATATGTCCTGCTTAAGCAGCTCTATGAAAGTGGGCTCTGGTAGAAGGAATTGCTGAATTTATTTTTGTTTCTTTATAACTTCGCATGAAGTAAAATGTCTTAGAATATCTTTGGTCACAGTTCTTGACTCAAGCGTATCTTTTATATTTATTTTTCGGCAGATTTGTGCATGAAGCCGGGGGTGTCTGTGTCGCTGATGAGGTTCAAGTGGGGTTTGGACGTGTGGGTGATCACTGGTGGGGCTTCCAGACTCAAGGACCAGGTAAAAACAAGAAAGAATTGTGGCTTTTATGAGGGAAGTTAGTGTAAGTGGTGGGTTCAGATTTGAAAGTTGTTATCCGGTTTTTTTCTGGAACTGTGCAGCTGGAAATACCAAGGCTTGACCCATAATCAGCTGCTGCCCATTGCTATGATACAACTACTGTGACATAGAATGGAGATGTACTCAAAAATATTCAAAACGGCAAGTCTCTTGCAAGACATAGGCTTCAAGTTTCCTTCTCAATGTACACAACTTTGCAGACTGATCCCGTGGGCCGAGATTTCAAATTGCGACTGACTGTTTTGAAATGGTCTAGCTCCTACTTAGCTTCAGAACCTTATTGTCCTTGTCCCCTGCACCCTGCTCTTGCGTGCTACAGTCAACAAGCTTTTTAAAGTCAGTGCACCAGCATTATGGAACAGCCTCTCTCTTAACATCCATCAGGCATCAACTCTTTAACTCTTCAAAGCCATGTTAAAAACTCACCTGTTTTTTTTTTCTAAGCTACTTAAATCTGTGTTTAATCTTTGTCATTTTGTACAGCACTTTGAAACCTTTGTAAAAGGCACTTGATAAATATCATCATAACGCAGAGTGATTAGCCTGTTGATTTTGTTTTCACAGAAATACGAAAAGGTACTGAGCATACAGTTCTTAATACACATTGGTGTAAGGGTAACAAACTAATTGTATTCTTTATCCCGATGCAAAATTTACATCTGTTAAATTGCTGCGTTACCCACTGCTAAAATATAGGATTCAAATTGCCTCTAGCCATCGGGCTTGCTTGGTAGTCTAGTGGTAAGACATCTTCTCTAGCAATGCAAA
>CM021545.1:5005745-5017946 GCA_010994315.2 Pisaster ochraceus | reverse complement strand
TTTTGTTTTCGAAAAAGTAAATCAATTCGTACCCACTGGCGTTGTGTAAGGACACCATACAACCAGCCTGCTAGTCTTGGTCCCAAGACGCTCTAGTTGTCTAGTCACGAACACATGTGGTCGGGTAAACCCTGACACGAAACACGAAGCGAGTAAGTGAAGTTAATTTCCCTGCGTCACAGTTGGAAATTGGATTGTCTAGATTGTTTGCTTCAAGAAATTCACTTGGCATTCACTTTCATGAAGTGGTCATTTTAGAGTAAAAACAGCACAATTTTTGTACATGTGTTGTCCGTGATTTGGGCAAGTTTACTTTTAAAATTTTGTATAATGAAACTTTAATATCGTTATTATTATTTATTTTTAATGCAAGTTTGCCCCAAACAAGTCTAAAAACCACTTTTGGTAAGGGGCTACCAAAACAAAAATGAAGATTAAAATAACTCGGGAAAGCTAAAGGTAAGAATTGATATACCTCTTAAAACAGTCTAGATTGTAGGATGGAGGGAAACATGTACCAGGCAAGGAGTTCCAGCACTTGAAAATTAACTGAACTGAAATTGCAGTAGTTTTTCAACTAAGCAACAGCGATTCGTAAGCTTCAATTACTGTTTACAGGTAGGGTCATAGATTGGTAAAAACTCTAAAATTAGTTACCGTAAAAAGCTCACTTGGTGAGAAGCACTGCAGCTGGTTATGTATTTTGAGAAAGGATTTCCTTTTGAATGAATTTACTGTAGTTTGGAAAAATTTTCACAACAAAACATTTGAATCTGAGAAATGATTCATGATGCATTGGTTCTCAGATTTTCTGAGGGTTGCTGTAGGTTCGTTAATGCTGCAACCAGAGATGCTGTTGGTACCTACTGTCACCTCGCTAAGCGTAGATGGATTTGATGTTACGGTGAACATACTGTGACAGTTTTTTTGCTGTTTTCTCAGCAAGTAGACACGATTCAGCTGAAACTTTCACATTTGACTTTTATTAAATCTTTCTTGAAAACTTTGCAATAAATCAACATTGCATTGACAGAAGCCAATCTGTGGACCTGCCTTTAACCTCAATTTTGAGGGTATTACAGATAAAGATATTTCTCTTAAGGGTTGGAACCTGGTACTGGTTGAAACTAATAAAGTTTTCTTGCTTTTATGTTTTGCAACAAACGGGTTGTAAGATTTTATCTACAATTCAATTTATTATTTGCTTCATATGAGAGGTCATTTATAAAGTTGTATGTGTGTATGTCGGTCATGTGATTTTTCAGGATTCGTCCTGATTTCAGGATTTTCTAATACCTGTTATTCTGTAGTCTTAAATGTTGCTTGCCAATTGAGAGCAAGACGTGATAGCTTTCTTTATGAAAAGCAACTCCATAGAAAGTTAAACAAATACTCCTTCTGATTTTTTTTGTGCAAGTTAAAGAGGGTCTTCAAGGTCAAACTCAATTTAGTGATGCACTCATATTGCACTAGATAGAGAGACCTCATGAAAATGGGGGAAATTTACATGTGTCTGCCTCATGTTAAGATGGTGTCAAATATCGTTTTATTTGATACTCTTCCGGAGAGAAATTTGTAACATGACGTCATCAAAAACGTAAAGGTCTGTACATTCCAAAGAGGAATTTCTGAGCCAGTCAAAAGGTCGAATTCATTGATTTTTTGATTGAACGTTATCAAACTCGGGAATGAAATGAAATTTACCGGTAGAAAAATGTACAGACCATTTGAAATGTGACGTCATCAAATGTTTTTGCATTTTGACAAAAATTGCACTTGAAGGGCATTTAACACCATTTTAATGTGAGGTCAGAAACTTGTCATTTCCAACACTGTCTTGAGGACTCTGTCAATTGGAAAAAGAGTGAATCACAAAACTGAATTTGACCTTGGAATCCCAAGCAGAAAAGGAAGACACTGTGTAGTGATTTCTGCTGCAGCCAACAATAGGCTAATTAGGAAGACCAAGTTTAAGTATATGAGTATTTCTTTGTTATTGTGTGAAGAATGATAATTAATTCCTTTGAATTTCTCCGTTTTAGGTGGAAAAACATATTTACAGTTGTGTGTTACAAGTGATGAATTTTTGTTGATGCAAATAAATTTATGTTTTGGGACAGCAAGTCGAAATATTGAGAGGAGTGATGTGGCGATTTTTGTGTTTTGTTATGAAGTAATGTGGAGCATTATTTCTGATGGAAAGAAATGAATAAAGATTTGATCGTGATCATTGATTGCAATGAAATATGAAAGCAACATTTAGTCCCTTTTAGTAATGTTTTTGCTAAATAGTTCGGGTTTTTCGTTTTCTTTTGTTTTGATTCTTTGTTATGTTTTGTTTTGTTTTTTTTAGGGGGGGGGGTTGTAGTGGGGTGACATTTTCAGGTAATGGATTGGTAATTGTGTCGTGTCGTGGTGGAGCAGCTCCGGACTCGAGCTCTGGTGTTTCTAATCAGCAGAATGTGGGTCCGAGTGCCAGTCATGGCACTTGTGTCCTAGAACAAGATACTTCACAATATTTGCTTTGTCCTCTAGATGGGACATAGGTCCCGTGTACTAGCAATTGTAGTGCACTGAAGGAACCCAGAACACTTATTGTGGAAGAGTAGGGTGCTTCAGTGGTGCTTCTGGTTCACATAGCAAGCACCCTTGTTTACAGGTTTCCTCAGGCTTGCAAGCTACAGTGGTTAGTTTACTTATGAGGCGTCCTTGGTTTCATTACCAGAGAAATATACATGTAATATTAATTGCAAAGTTGATGTCTTCCTCAAATTTATAAAATAGATGCAGCAGTTTGCCACAATTTTTGTGTATAAAAGATAACAACTCATCCAAGGATTTTTTCAGCGTTAGAGGTTTGATATAACAATATGTACACACTAATTCAGATGGAATGAAAACCTAAAGACTTTAACAAGTTTCAATGATTTTTCTTTTCTGTTAAACTGTATGACAGCTAAAACTAACAGTGGTATGCTGAAAAGCAAAACAACGCAAACTGTTTTAGGAAGAACTTGCACGGGATGTCAACTCTTTGGGGGGTTTTCCCGCCCTATTCTTGAACTCACATTTTAAAGTTTTTTTCCACAAATCGAGACCTCGAGTAATATTTGTTGAATTGAATGGTATTTATTGTGAGTGACTTATCTGTTGGCAACTTTATCATGTCGGAGCATCGAGCTGTCGGGCGTATGCTTAGACCTTTAGTGCATAGATGGAACCCCCCCCCTTTTTTTTTTTTTTTTTATATAGATGATGCCGTCATAACAGTTTTAAAATTAACGTTGAATAATTTTCAAATTTCATTTTTAGAGAACCATCATTAATGTATACAAGATCATTACACCATATGAAAGTTCTTAATGCATTGTATAAATCTTATAAAATGTGTTACCCCATGTGACCTTTACTTCAGGTCGAAATTGGAAGTTAAAGTTATATACTTTTTTTTAAGTGTGTCTTGTTAAAAAAAATCATCATCATCATTACATCATCTGAGACCCATATTAATCTTGGGTGCAGGTCCGGTGGGGCCCTCGTGGATTACGACCCATACCACATAGGACCCAGATGGGCCCCAGATGTACCATGTTGGTTACCTAGGCCTACCCACATGGGCTCGGGTGGAGGATCCGGTGTGGCACACATGGGTTACCCCATGTGTGCCCAGTGGCCCACACGGGACCCATGTTGGCTTCCTGTAACTGGGAATAACTAGGAATCGCACCCAGATTTCGATATGATTTAGCCATCGGATCTCGAGTCCGATCCGCTCGACCCTTTTCATTTCATACTTTGAAATAACATTTAAAAACGTTGAACATGTAATTTTTATATAATTATGAACCGGATAGTGTCTGTGTATGTCTTTTTCTGTGTTATAACGCTTTTACGAAGTGTGGACCCAAGAACAAAAGAGGTCCACATAATGTAGGGTCTTGAAACACTATGTGGACTTACATACGTCCACAAAGTGTGTGTTTTTGTTGCTGTTTGGGTTGGTTCCTTTTTTCGGTGTTGAAGAATAGGATTTTCCTTAAGTGTATAGCACAAAGGAATTTTCGTAGAGTGACTGCAACACAGAGCTGTGTGTTTCTGTTTATGTTATTGGAACTTGTATTTCATCTTCAACCTCGACAAACACGTACAAAATATGTTCGGAAACCAGTCAAGTATGAGCAACAACAACAAAATAGAAAAGAAAAAGGCGTGCAGTCTAAACAAAATATGCAATTGTCCGCGTTTTCCACAGTTGTTATTCCATTCAAAACCACATTTATTTCCTCACCAAACTAAGAATATTAAATAGTGCGGGAAAAGATCAAACCAAATTCGCGAAAACTACAAACCCTTATCACGCCACTGGTTAATTTGCATACTTATATTTTTCTTGAAATTTTATTGATTGCATTGTTGAGATGGTTAAGCTTGTGTGCCATTCTTTTGTGTTCATTTTTGGTTGTTTGATAGTTCCGTTCTGTCTAAAGGCTATACTCCTTGCTTGTGTCTACTTTTTTATAGATCTTGGAGTAACTGTAATGTCTTCAGGAGTTGATATGTAATGACGATGGTGACCAAACTGCTGGGCGTTGTTGGTTTATTTCTGGTAGTAAATTACGCTGCCGCTAATGGGTAGTGTCCAGGCAGATGCCCAATATTCAAAGATAACAAATCACTGAAATCAATTACCATCTCAGAGTGCATTTCAGATCAGAGGATTAGACTTTCTGAATGTCCCAAATGCGCCTACGAACTGCGCGAATTCTTGGAATTGCCCAATAACGAATTTTGGTCGTACGATTTTGCTTTGTACTTATTTTGCTGATATTCTGATTCGTTTGTGAACTGAAAATGTTTCAAATATAATTAAAGATAATCGAATGTATTGTATATATTTATGCGAACGTGGTTGACTGTGAGATATGAATCGTGCACGTGAAGACAGATATTAAATTTAGCCTTACGGATACATGATTGTGAAGATGATGGGCCTGGAAAAGCTGATTGGTTTTGTCTCAACAAAATGACAAGTGTACTCGACTCGTCAATGTACTTTAGAGAACAGTTCATTGACTAAACCATGGAGGAAGGAATAGACCAACCAGGTCAGTGTGGCAGGAGATGTTTTCCCCGGATTTTCTGTCCACCGAGTTGAGCAGAAATTTCGTCCGATAGCGCCCTCTTTTGACTCACCTTCCCAATGCGCCCATCTGATTTTACCAAAATCCCGTACGACACCGGCTTTTTACAGAGCCATCACCTCTACAAAACAGACAATATTATGTGGTGTTTCCGTGAAATTAAAACAGAATCTCCAGGGGAACAGAATTTCCTGTCACACCAGCAGAATAAAGGGCCGTTGAACTACTGAGCCTAATCAACTTGACCCCTTTGGTATTTAGGTTAATATTTGTGTACACTTGGGGCACAAACTATGAATATTCACGTAAACTATTTACGTATTCGGATCGCGACTTGGGCCGAAATGTGAATACTTACGTAAATACTTGGGTTAGTAGTATCGATTTAGGGAACAACATCGTGAATGTAAATATATATGTTCGATGTCCCTATAAAGCCACCATAAAATAATGACCCTATAATTTGTTTACACAGAGATTCCATCACTCTACCCCCTCCCAGCAAATGACTTGTTACGCCCCACTTTGTTATGCCCTTTTATTAGCCTTCGAGAAAGACTCTGCAAGGGTCGAAACTGCAAGCAAATAAACTGGGGAAAATGCAGGCTGGCAGGCATACCCTGATAGCGTTTAAAATAATGATAATCTATTATCATTATTATAAAAAATATCATATTGTTTTAACAGAATATATATTGTTACTCTCGAATAACAAGTAATCTAATTAATTTATAGTAATTATTATTGTTTTGAATAAATAAATAAATCTTCGACCGGTGATCTAGTGGACTGCTCATAACATCAACAGAGGGCGCCAGTCAACGTAGCCGAACTCGAGATGGCCTCTCCACCACGTTGGAAAACTTTTAGTAACTTTATTAACTGAGAGTTGACAAGATCCTTGCCGTGTCTTTTTATAGTTGGGTATGGGTGACTGGGTCGCTTCCGCTAGAGTTGACTATAATTATGAGGATTTCTTTGGAGGGCTAGGATAATGGCCGTGTTCTATTTTGAGTTCACCGAAGCGTGACGGATGAGTGACTCAGTTGCTCTGTGTGTGGATGGGTGCTACATGGGCAAACGCTAGGGGGCTGCTGCTGCAACTGGTTTTGCGTGTGTTTTTATAGTGAGTGTTTTCAAGGAAGAAAAGTCTATCAAACGTACGGTTATCACACAGGTCCCAGCTACGGACTCACGACGGTCAGCCCGTCAACTCTCCGGGAAAACTTGAACGGACATTTTCTCCAGATTATTTGGTCTCGACCGAGTGCTAGGTAAGCTGGAAGGCTATTGACCGTGGATGTGTGTTTCTGTAGTGCTGACAGTGTGTGTGAGTGGAGCAATTTGGGAGTGGATATTTCAACTACAGCCTAGCCCGAGAGAGAGAGAGATTTGCCCAACCGCTTGACCGCAGTTTGCAGTTGTCGCCCGGCGTTACTCGGCACACTGTCTCTGGCCGTCTGCTGCCCAGATTTGGACCGGCAAAAATACAGGAGGAATTTATCAGCCTCAGAATAGACGTGGTTTTTTCGTGGAGGCACGAACATCCTGCTGGTCGTCTGGTGGTGGACACGGAATAAAGAACCACTTCAAAGTTAACATCTGTCGGAAATGTGTGATTTTGATGAGTTTATCAACGACACAAATTCGGTTGTATAAGATGCACGGGGCCAAATGTGCATAGCCTGCTTTGGCTGTTTGTACCTTTTGGAAAATATTGATTTTTACCAAAATTAGCCATTTTCTCTTCTGGATTTTATAACCTGAAGTTGTTACTGAGGAAGTACATCTATTCTCTGTAGTCTCAATCAACATCAAAGTGTGAAGGAATTTACTTAGCCATACGAGACTATAATTTGTTTTGTTTGGAGTTGCTATTCATTATTTAACACCTCTTCTACATTTTGTGAGGAAAGTTATAATTTTTTCTCTCTACGTGGATTCCTCATGAGATTACCCACGACATGTCTTTGACTCTACATTTGGAGTAAAACCCGTGAGATTTTCTGATGAAAATCAGATATGGAAATGCTGACTAGGAATGTGGTAAGAACTTTCTGGGCAAGGTGGCTCGTCCTCGGTGCTGCGCTGTTGTGGTGTGCTGCCAGTGTTCAAGGTAGGTCATCTCGGACGGATTATACCTATGACTTTTTCCAATTAACAGTTCCAAAGATTTTATACACAGACAACATCAAAACCGTACAATCTTAATTAGTTTAAAAAAAAAATGGGAGTAACTTAAATTATTTAAATATTCCCACAGTTGGGTTTGTACATTGATTAATGAATTAACAGAAAGGAACAATTGGGGGAAGTGAATAAGTCGGGTTCAAGTTAAATATTTCTATGGATAGCTTCATTCTTTTTGGTGGTGGATTTGGTTTTAACTGAGGAGATAACATTTTTTCTGTAGAATGCCAAAGCCCCAATTGAAGGGTGTGACCATTGCCTGTAAAGTGTTAAAGACATGATTTACAGACAGTGTAGTTGGTGCATACAGTGCTTTGGGGTTTGCCCGGACCTAGGACTAGAAGTGCACCAAGGCGTTTTCTCCTTGTAAAGAGCACCTCTATGAGGAAACTAAACTTAGTTGGAACATTCAAGGGTCACCAAGGCAATGGACCAGGGACAACGGAGACAATTGCCTCCGTTGCCGTCATGAAATATCAGGCCTGAAGAAGTTACCAAGAAATGAAACTGTAGTGGATACTTGGTTAAATTATTTTGTTGAGAACAAACCAGGAGATGGGGTTGATCGTTGTTGGCCAGTGCACAGTCAGTCATCACCTTGTCATGATTGATCTGCGATGATGTCCGAAACCCCCATGCAGGTCCTTCAGTGTATCTACAGGTACTTGAAACTCTTATGTTTGGCGTCTAGACCTATAAATATAGGCAAGCCTAAGTGCTGTGTTTACAGTACAGTGGGGACCTTGATCTTGATATTGGATGATGCACAAAAGCCTGCAGCCGTAATGCAAGAAAATAGCATTAGAGTTGCGGGGGAAGGTGGCAGGATCCTCAAGTTCAAACAGTCGGTAACTTCATGCAGTCCTAGAATGATCTAAATCAACTAGGAAATTCCCTAATATAATACTATACTTAGTGTACATGTGCTGTAACAAATGTTTGACACCTGATATCTAAAATTGTTTCCAATCTGATTCTTCTTTTCGAAGTACACATGAAGCATGTAAGCAACAATCATTAAGGCAATTATTGGTAGACACAGAACTTGAGTTCAAGAAATTCTCCACAAGTCCGCGTCTTAATGCATTGTAGCACTGGAAACAATTTATCTAAAGAAATATTGTTAAAGGACGGTTTAGGCCCTATTTATCTTTGTTTTTCTTGTTTCTTGAAAACGTTGAAGTTTGCACTTGCAAAGCGATAAGTTAAAGTGTAAATTAGTCAATATAAATAAAAAAAACTAGGGTTAAACTGGGTTGCTGGAACTTGTTCAGTGTTGTGGTCATACATGTAGGCTGGATGCTCAAATCACAGGATTCAGGCTATTTTAAACCCCAAGACCCATTTTTTTCTCATTGTACGGAAATTTAAAGAGTTCTTTACAACTGAATTCCAGAAGCAACCACTTTTTGTAGGTTTCTTAAATTCCCCGCCTCCTCCCCTCTCCCCCCCAAAAAAAAAAAAATTAAAAACCCATAAAAAGTTGAGACCAATAAAGTACAGGGGAGATCTCACCAACAAACCATTTTATCTATTCCATTTGAAAGCAGAAGAATTTGGTTGCATCTTTGTGTGTGTTCTACATGCTACACACATGCACAACAAGCATCGTAGAATAATAGTTGTAAAATTCCTGCTTTTTTGTGTGACCTGCTGATGTGATTGTGTTGAGTACCAATAGTGTGGTGCCCCATGCATGTAGTCCCTGAATAAATTGTCCAGTTGACCTCTGTAAGTCCTTGAAATGGTCTGCTACCCATCCTATTGAAGAATAAACCAACCTCCCCCCCAAAAAAAGAAAAACAAACAAGAAGAAAAATATCACCTTATCCCCCAGAAGTCATTTATTCATCATCTAGCAAACAATGGAAACTTTATTTTTAATTTACTGTCCGAGCGATAACCAACCATCCATTTCCAAGTCTGTATTCAAGTTTACCAGACTTGTGTGAAGCGGAAAGCAAAAGCTGCACCGACAAGTTTCTTCTGCATCTTTTGTTGTGTAGCGTGGATTTTGACAAGATCTGTAAAGCTTCCCCAAAACTTGTTTGGCACAATCTTTATTCTGGATGGTTGCACTTGGGCAGTGTTGCAGGTGCTTTGGATCATAGAAATGGGCTAAAAGGGGGTTCAAAACTGGATGAAAACTGTTTTGCTGAAAGGCTAGACAAACAGTTACAATTGCATTGTGAGATTGTTATCATATTTTCCTTCCGGTACCTTGATGTTCAAAATTTGTTTTCTCAAAATATTTTGAAATAATGAAATAGGGGGCCTAATGATATTGCATGAGTTCTTGCATCTGTTTCAGTAGTGAATCTAAGGCCCCCCGTGTCCCCAAGACCACCCTGGCAAAAGTATTCAAATGCTTGCTGTAGGCCTATATGATGGAAAACTGAATGCTCCAGCTACATTGCTGGACAGCTGAGTCAGACCCAGTTTTATCTTGACTCTGGAACAATTTGAGGTTGTACCTCTTTATGTGTTTTGCCAATGAGTGCAAAATGGCAAAAGTTCTACTGTACCTTTTGTAATTTCTTGCAAGCCGAATCAAGCTTCATCCTGTTTTGAGGGCTATTTTTGCCAGCAAATCTAACAACAGATGACTGAGATGAGTACCTGTGCATGTTTATTGTTTGGCTCCATCTAAAACTATGAGCATATTTTGTGTTTTTTTGGAAACAAATACTGGTGATTACATAAAATGACAACAGATTTCTTAGTTTTGGAAAATGGCAAAGTGCAAAGGAGACAAAGGAGTGCAACATTTTTTAGGTCTGACTATATGTCTTTTAATAGGATCTATCTTGTTTCTAAGTCATCATACACTAATGTACTGTACATGCTTATATATGATCTACTTTGTATACAAATGTGGCATACTCACCAGGGTTTTCCCCGCGCACAAGCTAGTGTCATTCTGATACGAGCGAATTGCAGGCCAATACGCGCGGATTGCGGCCGCTGCGCAAAAAACCCAAATAAAATTGGCCTTTGTTTTTTATTACTTACAGATCGAATTTGCTTAAACCATACAAGTTCATTTAGAATGCCCAAGATTGCACAGTATGGCTTTTAAAATCAACTATAAACACCAAGTAGAAAACATTCATTTTCAGTTCAGGACCTCATTTCAGTTCAGGCCAAACTTGCCAAACTTGTCCAGAATGCCCAAGAATTTTGTAGAAAAAAAAACCCTGGAGAGAGAACCCTGCTTACATCACTACATGTATGTTCTTCAACAATGTTACAACAAGTAACAGGTATTAGAGAGTTGTACATGTTTTGTAGCACAGCAATCTCTCGGTGTTCTTTCTATGCTCGTCTTAACATTTTGAGAGAGTTAAATACTGGTCTATTGCTGCACTTTGGAAAGGAATTTAAACCCTTTGCAATGGCTTTTGAATACAGGATAGTTTAAAGCACTTTCGTGGGCAAAAGCTCCATTAGCATTTACCTACAATGTAGGAGTTCAACCCTATGAAAACTGCCCAGCATTGGCTAAAAGGGATCAATTGCTGTATTAGATACAGTAAACTGGCTATAACCGGAAACAAGACTCGAGCTATTCATCGCGGTCAAAGGTACAGGTCAGGAGTACACCCAGTAGAAGTAAACCATTGCTTGCCTGCAAAGAATGGCGATCTCCTTGATGTAGACATAAGCTTCTTATATAGAGAGGATCATCACTGGTGTTGAATTCCTCCTGATGTTTTGTGGGGGCTACTGTGCGCTTTGCTCCACTGGTCAATTCCCCCTTCATTATTAATTGGAAATCGATGGGACAAGTCTTAGATTCCAGAGTAGTCACCTCTGGTGAATTTCAAGTATTTGCTTAGGATGCTTATTTATTTATTGTAATCAAGATACAATTTGTGTACAGTGTAAACATTCATTACATGACAATATGTGGACAAGTTTGAAATTTGCACCCATCGAAACAGTCTGAAATCTTCAAAAGACATTAGTCACTCACTAATTCCCCTTTATTCAGGAAGATTGTTTCTGAAACAGGTCTGAGTACTCTCAAGTGTTACGAATGCAATTATGGACATCCTTTCATGACTGGACTTTCATCTTTGAGAGGGCAAGGCCATTTTCATTTTGCAAAGGGCACTTCCATCGGAAAATCTTAACGTCTATGGTAAACATTTGACAGGGCACCAAGGCCGAGATTAGGGGCAACAGAAGCACTGGTCTCCGTGGCCTCCGTTTAATTCCAGGCCTGTCGTTTGCTGCGGGAAGCAATTCTCTTCCTATGCAAAGTTAAATGATGGAAGGGACGTGGCTGTCAATCCCTGTGCCATGATGAAGCAAAAGGTACACCATAAACATGTCCTTCTTAATTGCATCTATTCTGCCACGCTCTTGATGCTTGTATTGTACACTTAATACATGGACATCGGAGTTGAATACCTGTGACGTAATGCAAATATACAGTGAATGTTTACTTTGTGCACAATTCATATTCACAACGTTATTACACCCACGACGACTACTCTGTTGTACATGCATTTACTACAGTAGACTTTATTCACATTTTGGGAAGTGTTTAGTTTTGCATTTATGTAATGCCATCTCAAACACAATGCCCAGCCCAATGTTGTTCAAAGTTATTAGAAGCTTTTGCATAACTATACACCCGCTTTCCTTACAGCGTTGAACAGTTGTATTCAGAACACACCCACACAGGACCACATTCCCCTTGAGTGAAGCTAACCACACAGCTAAGGCCTGCTAAAAGAAACATTCAATACCCAGCAGGATTTACACTGCAAACAATGACATTGATTCTCCGCTGCAAAACCTCAGACTTAGATTCAGAACTTGGGTTTTTGTTGCCATTGGTTTGTCACGACAAACCTTTACA
>CM021545.1:4972671-4988233 GCA_010994315.2 Pisaster ochraceus | reverse complement strand
TTACACCTGTTACTACGAATATACTCGTAGGCGGCAGTCAACGAGTTAAACACATTAACCTGCCCACTGTCTGACCATCCAAATTATCTAGCTGTGGTTTGGAATGATAAACTATGTCATCAGCCTGCAACACGTAATGAATGCATCTACACAGTACAAAGATGGTTTACCTTTAGCTCTGTCCCGCCATACGCAAACAGCACTTGATTGGTTTCAAATGGCCGGTCAACTCGCTCAAAGATTTTACCAAGAGTGGAAGGGCTAATCAATCTTGCAACATTAGCTGCCTGAAGTGTTGCTGAAGTCGCATCAGCGAGGCTGGATCCAAAATGATTGTTCTTTAGGCTTTACAAACTTGCCAACCCTGTGGTAGATAAAATGAAAATAAAGGAATTGATCTCAATGTTTGCAATGTTTCAAAACATTCAGTAATTTGTTTGTTTCATAAGCTTGGAAATGGGTGAGTTTGGAGTCATTGTTGGAAGGTCGCAGTAGATGCTGCTTCCCTTATAGCACTTGGCAGCTTGTTCCATAATTTAGGGGCAACACAATCTTGCCCCCTACCTCAGCCCCTTCTACTAGTACATGTAGTACTGGTAGTCTGGTACTACTGTCTCCCAAATGTATTTGGGACTTGTTCATAATGACAACCAAATTACCTTATCATTGTGAACATATAAGTAGACCTATGTGTTATTTTGTCGTGTCTGAGTGTCCCTGTCTTCTGTGCTACGATGATTAGAATCATATCAGTGCACATTGATACTTTTTTCTGCAACTTCCATAGTAATCCAGGCCTGTGGTCATTGCCTTGGTGCCCCTTGAAATGTTCCTCTAGAATTTTTAATTTCCTCATATGTACCCTTTACCAAGGAGACAACGCCTTGGTACCCTGGCCCTTTCAAAAAAAACCTGAAGCATCAAGCCTAGTAGCCTTGTAATATACAGTTGTTATGTTTGAATAATTGAACACAATTATCTGAAATCAAACCCTCAAATTGTTTTATTTTGTAATGAGTCACTAATCTGTTATTTTACTATTTTGCAGGTAACTGCTTCTATGAAGGCTTCCAATATGGGGTAAGTACAGTATGTCAAAATTGAGAATGTGGGCTTTGGGACTTGCATTCTGACAGAAGCAATTGTGTGCAAACACATTATTAGTCTTCACTTGGGCAGATATACTCAGTTGGGTAACTGGAAAATCATCCAGAAAGTCCCTTCTTAGCCATGAACTTCACTTGTTGGTTCGATCATGGATCTCTATGATACCTAGGGCATTTCCCAAACATCGGCTTAGGTCGCCAGCTCCGGGCAGGCTCCATTTGATGTTGTAAACACTGTGTAGAACGTACACTGCTCCAAAAATTGATGACGAACCCCAAGCCCGAGCTGGAGCCCAAGCAGAGGTTTGGCAAATGCCCCTGAAAGAAAAAGCAATGTGAGTGTCCATAGAGGCGCCGCTGTGCAATGGATCTGAGTTATTGGTTCCTTCCGCTGTGTTCTTAAGAACCCTTCCTTCACACCCAACCAGAAGTCTGATGCTGTAACCTCTAGGTCTGCCAGGTAGTTTGTCATCACACAGAGGGGGGTGGGGGGGGGGGGTGATCTGATCATGAGACCTCCTCTTTGTTCATCATCATTCCTATGCAATACTGTGTACTTTATTTAGTTGTGACAGCGTTTTGCAGTGAAGAACCAAAATAAATGACCTTTAAGTAACCATGCTAGTGTCTTCAAGTAAAGTCGTCATCTCTTTGAATTCATACATGTAGCTGTTCTTTCTTGCATCAATTTAGCCGGAAGCTACTTAATGTGTCTGATATACATAGTACATGTAAAACTGGTTTCTGATTTCGAAGTCTAGGTAGTACAAATGTAGGATTCCTGATTGGTCAGTACTAACTCTAACTGGGCAAGGGTTCCTGATTTGATTTGAGACAACACCATCTCATCCTGATTGAATTGGGTCAGATACTCTATCCTTAATTGGGTAGATTAAGTCTCTTAATTGAATAACTACAAATCCGCTATGCCAGAGATAGCATGCAATATAGTGCACATAATCTGGGTAAAGACACTATGTGTGCACATACATGGACCATTCACAAAGAGGCCTCGTTAGGTCTCAGATAAGATAGGTAATGTAACCATAGATTACATACACCTTGCTGGGTAACCAGGAATGTGCTAGATAAATAGTACCTGTTCAAATGGATAAGTTGTATGTGTACTTTGTATAAAGGAGCTAAAAATTACACCCTTAAAGTGTGGTTGTTTTTATCAGTTTCCCATCGGGTCAAGGTTGGAAATTGGTAGGGAAGAAGGGGGGATGAAGAGGTTAGAAGGCAGTGCTGCCAACACTCCCTGATTCTGCAGAAAAATCCCTGAAGATAAACCAATCTTTCTATGTTCTGATGATCAAATTTGACAGTCATCCTGACTATGGACACTTTTGCTCTATTTGTGTTGAATGTAATTCTAAAAATCTCCCTGATGGTTTTACAAAATCTCCCTGAGTGATTGCAAGATGCAAATGTTGGCTGAGCTGGGATGGATGGAGTTTGCCTCCTTTCTCTTTCTTCTATATTCTGAATTGGAAGACCCAGTTTCTCCCTCCATGGTTCACTACAGCTTCAGGCCTTGAATTTCATCTTTGAGAGGGCAAGGGCAGTTTCGTTTTTGCCAAGTGCACTTCCATTTGGAAAATCTTAAAGTCTATGGGAAACTTTGGAAGGGGCACCAATGCTGAGACCAGGGGTAATTCTTGGCCGGCAGTTTTGTACCAGAGGAACATCCAAAGAGTTCACAGGGCCTGATTTCATAAGAGCTTCAGCACAGAAAATATTGCTTAAACAATTCCTGCTTAGCAGTAATGAGCAGGATACCAGTCACAAATTGTACATTGTGAGTGTGACATTGTAATTTGGCTGGCAGCCTTATTCCGGTTAGCATTATTTTGTTGTGCTTAGCTCACATTTGTGTTTCAGCTGCTTTATGAAATAGGGCCCAGTTTGTTAGTGTTCAGTTGCTTTAAAAAAAATTGTTGGCACCCTGTGTGAACCCTGCTATCTAATATTTTTTACATGCAGGCCTTGAATTTTGTCTTAAAGGGGCACAGCAATTTTGCTTCGACAAGGGGCACTTTATGAGGAAAATGTGAATTTGTGTTTGAACTTTGCAGAGGGCACCACAGCAAAAGCACAGGGCACCATGGAAACTGCTGTAGGTGCCGTCCGTAGGTTATTTCGAGGCCTGTATATGTTCATTGTCCTGTATAACAAAGTGTAGGAAATGATCAGCGATGCACGGACATCATTTTTGTTGTTTAATCGTAACGTAAGGGGATATGGGGGATCAGATAATTTCTGTGTGACGGTTGAACTTCTGAACTTTTCACTCAAAAGCAGTTAAAAGAACTTGTATTTACACAAGATACTGTATGTATTCATGTTGGGCTCGCACTAGGTCAATAGAGGTTGATAATGATCAATGTTTGCTATGCATGTGCATGATACATGTATTGTATGGGAATTTTGTTTGGCTGTCGACACTGCTGTACCCTTCGACTAATTCTCCATCTGAAAATGATCCAGCCTATTTCTGATTTACTGGGTCCATGAAACTAAGATGGAGACCATTGCCTTTTTGGGACCCGTTTCATCTTTGTCATGTTCCACGTGTCCACCACCAATCAGTTATAGTGGTTCTCGTTATACTATAAAGGGGCCTGACCATTTTGTCTTACAGAGGACCCAGACTTTTTTTTACTAAATAGTCAAATTGATTTGAAGAAGAGAAAATCCCACCCACCAAAAATAAAACAAAAACCAAGATGGCTGCTCCAAGATTTAAAGTCATATTGTTGACGGCCCATGATTATCAAACCTTAGTTTAGAAACAACTTTTAGGTCACTGGACATTGACATTGTGGAGTTGTCTGGGACCGATGACTTCCAATGACCTTTGGGGGCATGATGACCTCTGTGGACATGCTGACCTCTGGGACACCATCTAAATAAGAGATCATAGTCACTCCTAACAATCACATCCTCATCATGGGACATTATTGTCTTCATGCTTGATCTAGTTTGTCTAGTCACCCTTCCTTCATGATGGCCTCAAACCGAGAGCTAGATAAGTCCTTATCATGGGCAAACTAACAAGTAATGACAGGAATGAAAAATGAATGGGATAGGTGGGAGGGGTTTCCGAGATCTGTGAATGTCTGCTCTCTGGGCTTGGAGCGTAGTAGATGAGTTGGCAGTTGACTGGATGGCCCAGAAATATACAGCAAACATTTCTACCACCAGATTGGTTGTTCTTGGAAATGTGCCCTTTCTCAGGTCTACACATCGGAAATAACATCTCCTTTACATCTGCACTACCCCCATCGCAAAAAATCCTGGCTCACGTGCACAATGTTTTTGTATTTGTTTTTACGTGGTAACTCAAGTTCCTTCCTTTGGGGTCTGGAAGTTTTTAAATTAAAGATGACATAAATTCTCTCTGTTTTGAGGAAAACTGTTGAAGATTGGAAATATATTATTGTTGAGAACTTGAATTGGTCATTAAAAATTATTCATATATTTTGGCAGGCTATATGTATGTACATGTTCGTAGAAAATGTATTCAGAAAAATGGTTAGGAACATTAATGGAACCTACACGTACAATGTGAGAACGTACAAATTCTTGACCTTATTAAATTACTGTCTACATTTCTTGTAGAATCTTATTTTCACCACGAGGACTTGAAAATTGAGGTTTTCTTTCTGGTCGTTATAATGGATTCCAGAATAAGCGTTTATTTTCTTTGGCAAGTTGACCACTGATAGTAGGCATGGACCTACCAAAACAGCCCTGCTGTGACCCCCCATTAGCAGCTACTTGGTGGAGTAACAGTTGGTTGCTACAAAGACTGACCGTAAGCACAGCAAGGAGCAACTACACCAACTACAAGTAGGCCTACTGCTAATTCCGACTCACACCATCCTGGGGCCAAAAATCACAATATTTGGCAAATTTATTTGTGCATAAATTCTTGACATACTCATTGCTTTTAACTTTGTTAGCAAGTTTCAAGCACATAATGGAAGCTCCCTCAACTTAGTTTTTTGTTAAACGAATACTTTTGTTGAGGGACTTCAAACAGACTAGCAGTGCATAAACCAGAGCAAAAGCCTAAACTTGGGTTTCAAAAATGGCCAGGATTAACAAGTGATGCCATATTTTTTTATGAAAAGGATGGTCGTAACGTGTACTACTTGAGTTGAGTTTCATTTTACAAATGCCCTTTAGTTTCTCTGCCCATGTTACCTCTCCATGGTGAATAACCCTCCCAGAGAGGTCACAGTAATGCAGCCTAATTTTGGAAATCAGGTTCCAACCACATTGGCACATTCTCTTTAAAGAGAACAGCTTCGGGAGAAACAGCGAGAGCTACCACCTTCAATTGACCCCCCAGGCCCCCATCAATTATAACATACTGTGCATAAAGTGACATACATCATAAACTGATCCTTGCAAATTTATCACTGCCCGGTGATCATCTTTGACCCCCCAAAACATACACCTAAAACTCATGTAGTGTTCCTTGTTTACATGCCATAGGTACCCCATAAAATTGCTTGTTCGATCCTCCCTGACACCCAATTTAACCCCCGACCCCAGAGTTCTCGCTGTAAAGAGGAGTCGTCAGAATTGTCGGTGCCATGTCGTGAAACATCCCAGACTGTTACGGATCGCCAGGGAAAAACAGTGGATGAATTATTGTTATGTTGTTTTCACCTTGAATAGAGTTGGAGCTTGATCGGTCACCCGTTAAATCAGAAATGGTTCTGTCCAGAGGGTTTCCTCGGTCTGAATAATAGGACATTCTCACAACATCCGCTCAGTTGTAGAAATTCATGTTGACTCCCTTTATTTGGAGAGGTATTTAAGTGTGAAATTGCAGAGGAGGGCCCCTTGGTCGGTAGCTCGTTGGGTGTGTTAGGTTCGGAGCAGATGAGTGACGATTTCGACAACAATCCAAAACAGATGTGGCTTGGTGAACTATTTTTCCTGTTTCATTTGCCGAGAATTAGAATGATTAGACATTGCAATTAAAATTGGTTACATATCATTGGGCACATATCAATGGGAAAGTTAGTCAAACAAATTCAATAAAGGGATGTGCATCTAGCGGTAATTCAATTATTTTACTGGGTCTGTCTGGACTGACAACCATTTTCTATTTTAGGAAACCACTAAATATATGAAGAAATGTTCCGTTTTTAGATGTGGGAGGAAAAACCCAGATTGTGAAAACCCCCGTCCTTTTGATTGGTCTATCTTGAATCTAGCGTGGGTCTATCAACGACGCCATTGTGTCTGTTTGTAACCCACATCATGCCTCATGAGACTGAGTATTTTCGGTATGTATAATCCATTACCCTGAATAACTTATTGGTAGGCATCCCTGAGTGACATTCCGCATCAACCATGGATGCCTTCTTGCCTCCAGGCTGAATGTCTTATCATTTGTTACATGTCTTCTGAGGTACCCTAGTACTGTAGCTCCTGGGAAGACCATGAGATTCAAGACCAAAGGAGGTCATCCTTTTTGCTTGGGGTTAGGGTATTTCTACCTCAATGGTGTTAATGTGTGAATAAATACAATCAACTGATAAGCCTAGATGGAATGGCTCTTTTCTTTGCTATTGGTAACAGTCTTTCTTATTTTCACAAATTTTCAAGAAAATTCAAAAATAGATGGACTTCATAGTCCGGATGGCGTCAGAGTTTGTTTACCACTTTGCAGAAGAATGGGAAACCATTTTGTCTCTGCACAATTGTCAGAAATGCAGTTCCCAGATACAGCACGAAAGTAACCATGATGTCATCAGTACAGGTGTCTATTTATGGTGTTATTTTTGAAAAACAAGTGTGGAAATAATGGTATTCTTTTATTTCATGTGTGCACATTTTTTGTTTGAAAAAAAAAAGAGAAAGAAAAGTTTCTGACAGATGAGTGCTATTGAAACAAAGTCTAGTGTGGACAGCTGTAATAAAATTGTACATTTGAAGAAGCAAGTACATGTACACACAATTAAACATAATTGTTGAGGAAGTGAAACTATATATAAACTGATCTGAGCACAGAACTGAGTTTTCAGTTTTCTGCAGAAAAATATGTGACTTTTCATGAAGCTGATCTTACTTTTTTGGGTGACAGTTTATTGTCTCATATGGAAGAGAGAGGATCTGGCAAAATAGAAAACTATTTTTCCCTAGCACTTTCCCTTTAAGGTGTTTGTGTATAGTCACCCTGTTAAAATGAGTACATGATAATCCGCCACTTTCCTGAAAATGAAGTTGTACCATGTGTTAATCATTTGAGCTCCCTTCCATGGTCGTTCTGGGAATTTCTGTCGTCTTTACGGACTATTTCAGGGGGAAAAGCTTTTAAATAAACTTTGCATAATGACATGGATTAATGAGAGGTACATGTCTATGTATCTTGGGATTTTAGTTGTGAAAGTTACACTTGATTTATAGGGTTATGTTATGTATGTAACAGGTTGAATTTTTCAGCAAAGTTCAATGTATACAACGACTAGTTGAAATTTAGTCAGTCATGTTAGAATTGAAAACAAGAATACTAATATTCTTCTTTCTTGATAGGAAAAGGAAGGGTGGTATTCCAGGTTAAAGATGCTAGGTCAGATTTTTTGCCCATTTGACCCCCAAAATTTAGATTTAGATTTCATATAGCTATTTGTATAGATTTGAGAAAGTTACAAGCTTTTATATAAGGTATTGCACGGCCGTACAAACTTTCAAGCTTTTTGCAGGTTTTTGCACAAACATGGATCTGCTCACTCAGCCTTAAATTACAGGGCAAGTTAGCACTCTAGTCTACATATTGTTTTCGGTTCGTGCGAGAATTGCACAGTCTACTGTCAACTAAGAATGGGAACTGTGTAAACCATAAACCAAATATTTCAATGCCATACACATCTTTTACCCTCGGTGTTGTATGATTGTTGTCAAAAAGGGGTTAGACGATTTCATTCTTCAAGTCTCACTGAGGATACATTGATAACAACAGAAGTAAATCAACAAGATACATGTAGCTACTGTAAAGGCGTGCAGTTCATGGACAGAAGGATCAGACAAATACTTTCACACCAGGCCTGAATGCCGCTTAGGAATTTTATCTAAACACCTGGAGAGTGAGATGTGCAGACGACCATGGAGCTACACCAGCCATGGCATGTTCAGCATTGTTAGTACCCACACATTCTATTTTTTAAACATCCCTTCGGAGACATCGTTTGTTCTTTCCTTTGTCAATGTACTTGACATCCTCCCATTTTCTTTGTACAAAAAATTTCCTGTAGAGCACCCCAGTCTTTAGAGTTCCCAGTTGGAGACCTTTTGTTTCCCCTTGTTTAAAGGTAGTAAATATTAAAACACCAACACTAGATCCTTGCTTTATAATAGAATTCCTTCCATTGCTTGCCCCTCACGTTGTCATTATAGACTAGGCAGCAGGACCAGTGAGATTGTTTTGTAACATCTTCAGAGATTGTCTGTTGACTGAGTGTTTTATTTTAAGCTGTGTGAAACACTCTTTATAGATGTTGTTGCAGGCATGTGTAGTCTGTTGGAAGCAATGAACAGACCACTTGGACACTGTCCTGGTGTGTTTGACTGCCAATTGGCCAGCTGACCACTGCCAAAGGGGCCAATCAAAGTTGTTAAAAATAATTCCAAATCCCCTCCCCCCCCCCAGAAAAAAACAAAAAAAAAGAGAAAGAAATAGGATTGTTGGTGTGCAGGTTTGAGAATGTTCAATAAAAAAAATAAAAAACCACACACACAAGTTTTTTCAATAAAAAATTTGGCTTTGCTAAAAGATGTGGGGAAAAAAACCCACAACACTTATGCTTCTGAGTGACCTCGTAGATACTGCACCACAGTTTTGCTAACTGCAAACAAACCACATCGTGTTTGGATCCTTGAGGTTAATTGTCATGCATCCTCTCTTTTTGTTCATGTTCAGTTTTTTTGCTGTCCAGAAATTGAAAATGGCAGTAGCAGTTTTTGTTTGTGCTATCAAATGAGAACCAATCAAATAGGTAAAGATCTCTGCCTATAAATGTACATTGTCTGAACATTGCAAGGAAAATGTGGATGTTATAAGGTAACACGGAGTAAGTTGTCATTATGTGAGGCATGCTCAACTTTTACAAAGACACTTTACTTAAATTAATTTTTTTTTACATTCAAGTTCGCCCCAAATAAGGCTTAAAGTGACTCTTGGTAAGGGGCTACAGGAAGTACAGTATTTAAGATGAAAACAACTCAGGGGAGAAAAGGTAGGAATTGATATTCCTCTTTTAAAAACAATCTAGATTGCACCAGGCAAGGAGTTTCAAGAAGATGCAGTGCATGGAACAAATCTGTTAGAGTGGCTGTTTGGTCTACATCTCATCTTTGTTCTAAATCTACTGAAGATGTCAGGTAACGTCCGGGCATTTCATCATCAGTATGTCATGATTGAATTCTCCAACTGAAAACCAATAACATCCATGTCTCTTTGTGTGGATATTATTTTGACCTCCGAATGTGGTGTTCATGTAATCTGTGTGTCTGTCATCTGCATTTTCGGTGGGAAACAGTTTTGAAAAGCTTACTTCCTGTATACTTGAAATAGTGCAATCGATGAAATGTAAAGCATGTCATTCAACCAATTCATTTGCCATCTGTGGTGTGTGCATTTAGAAGGTAGCTGTTTTTTTCCAGGTCTCTTTACTTTACCCGAAGTCTCCAACAAGATTGAAAGCATAGGTGTATAGCTTTAAAAAGATGCCCTGCATTGTTGAGACCAGAGGTACACCATTTTCAGAAAAGCGAAATGCCACAAACATAATGTAGCAATGTGCAACACATCGATAAGCCTATGTTAAATGTTTTGACTCCATTTTCTAATTTATGAATGGGTGAAAGTGTGTTTTTGCTGATGGTATCATTGCTGAGGTCTGGCTCTTTTGAAGTTTACCCTCATTGAGGTTGGCCTCATTTGAGGTCTTTATGTGCTTCTGTTGAGGTGTCCACATACATGTACCCCAATGAGGTCATTAAAGTCTACCTCCATTGAGGTCTACATGTACCTCCATTAAGGTCTATCTCCACCCTGTTACTTTTTCTTGTGAAACTCTTTCTAGTGAAGTAGGTTGTATCATAAGTTACTGCTTTAAAAAAGTTCAGCTTTCAGAAGGGGAACAAAATGAACCAATTGTCAATATTACCAAGAATCTTCTTTCTCTATCTCAAGATAATGGTATAGTGGATGTTTTAAGTAGAGTTTTGTCATTTTAATAGTAGTGCTACAATTACAAACTATTCTCAAGTAATTGCAAATAGTTAACTCTACAACAAATTTTTGTAACAAGATTTTTAAAAGAAGGTTATGAATGAATGACAGTGAATGATTTCCCTAGTGTAAAGTGTAGCGAAATGCTACTCAAAATGTATCAATTGCTATTCAGAAATCATCATTTACTACTCAATATCAGCATTCAGTGTGTACTAAATATCTTCAGTCTAATTGTTGGATGAAAACCTTTCCTGATTGCCTGTTGGTAGAAACTAAGGTGAATCAAGTGGTTTAAACGTTTGCACATGGTAACATTTTTGCCATAATTAGTAGAGACCCCTGTATAGCATTAGAAGTACCCCGATCTATATTGCTTTCCACAGGAAGGTGCACATGCACTTGCAAATTTAAGCCAGCTCTCTTTTGCATACCTCCAAGAGCTATCAAACTGTAAGCCCCTGTGCTTCATATTCGTGATAGTGGTCACTCCGAAGTACCAGTTAATCGGAATAATTTTCTCAAGCCATGTGGTTCCCAGCTGAAGGTCATCACACTGAGCGCGCTCCAGCCTTCCTGCTGCTCCCACATGTATTTGGTGTCATTGGTGTTTGAACTCATATGATTCTCTCCAAGTGTATAGTTTTTAATGAAGTGAAACCATCCAGGTAGAGAGTTCATGGTCGAATTAGTATTTTTTGGGGGGATGGTGCCAATAAACACAAGTTTACATATACCGTGGGAGAATGCTGTATACCTTTGGTTTTTTGGAACCGTTTGATTGTTTTAATCGTATTTAAATGTAGATATATACAATAAAACTAACATGTGAAAATTTCATTTCAAAAGGTGGTCGAATTTTTGAGATGTCTCCGAAAATCCAGAGTGAGTATGTCCATGCAGGAAGAATAATCCCTAATAGGAATACACAATCTAGCATTTTTGGGGCATAAAAACTGATATCTTTTTACATAACCACATTACTTGGAAGTGAAATGATTCTTAAAATGCTTTATACTATCGAAAGCTGCTGTACTTCTAACCAATAAGTTTTTTTATTGCAATTAATTTTAAGAGTGATTACCAAATGTAATATGTATACCTTCCCTTTAAGGCATTTAAAAATATATTTTTTTACCCATATGTGGATATTGTTTGTTAACACTGATTTCCTTATAAAGTTTGCTGAGATAGTTACCTATCCCAATCAATGCATACATTATCCTGATTTGATCCCGCTTTCCTCAATGAAGGTATTATGAAGTACCTTTATCGAGATAGCTTAAAGTGACAATGAAAGCACTTTATAATTCCAGCCTTAGTTTAAAGAAACTTGGCAAATAGATCAAATGAAGCAAACCAATCTCTGCCTTCTGCACTGTATTTACGTTTGTCGCTTTCTCGTAAACTTTATGACAGATTCATCCTTCAAAAATATGCAGCCATCGCTTTTGCTGAATGCCATTTGAAAAGATTGAAAAACAAACTCCCTCCAGTTGTCAAAATGTCTTTTGTCACTCTGGATAATAATCCTATTAGCCCAATCCTTTTCCAAACAGACAAGCCTTAAGTGTACCCCAACCCTAAGCTGCTGATAAAACACTGTTCTGCAGGAGCGACCAGAGACCACAGAGAGGTGGACACACACACAAAACAGAATAAAATCTTTTTCTGCTTTCGGATTAAGAAGAACAAAATCAACCAAATCTTCCCTAGTATGTCTTGAAAAAAAAAGTATGTGAAACTCTTTCAGAGCTTAAGTGTGCAATGATGTGCCCTTTTATGCCTTCGTTTTAGTTGCTGTTGTTGTTGTCCATTCAGCATCTCATGCGTTCCGGTCTGTTCAGATCAATCCGAGATTTCAGTTTCAGAAGACGGGGGGGCCGACACAACAACTGGAACTGGATTTTGGTTTTGTTGAATGCAGTCGATTCTCGGCCTTTAACAAATATTCCTTGATCCCTCTGTGAGTCTATATCCATCCCCCCACCTGGAAAATCCGATCAGCAAATAAATCTGAGAGGGGTAGAGAGATGTTTGGCAAGTCACTAGGGATTGTGTGTGACACGCAAAATCTAAACCCCACTTTTCAGATGTCAAGAGGTCTTGAGAAAGGCACCCTTAGTCTTCCAAAGAGAAGCTTCCACTCCTTTTTCAGGGGCTTGTTTTGTTTCCTTTCTTCAGGCCTAGATTCTTGATTTCTGTGTGGCACCTCTATAGAATTTTCCTCCCCAGATAAATCTAAGATTGAAGGAGATTACTCCAAAACAAGAGCAAATCTGCAAAAAGATTTGTTCAACTGATTCTTGCCCTTTTTGTGGCAAGTCGTCCATTATCGTTGATTCTCAATTTTGTGTGGGGTGTTTTGAGTTTGGTAGAGCATAAAGGATCAGAGTTGTTGAGAAAACCTCGAATAATAGCAGCTGGTCTCCTATGTTACAGTTAATGTCTGGGAGATTGGGAGTAGGCAGGATGTGAAAATGAGGCTGCCCAACATGTCGGGAAAGCTGAATGCATTCCAAAGTGTGTGGTGGTAGTGGTAGTAGCTTAAAAAAACCACTTAATAACAAACGTTTTTCTGTAGTACATTTTGTCAATTTCTCATCAGCACTGCTCATTTTAGGGATTGAAGACAAATGAATCTAATCCTTGAACTCCATTTTTGTAAGGCCAGAGTAGTTGTTTCTCCTTGTATAGAGAACTTTCATGTATTTGTTATAGGAAAACAAAATGATTTGTTCAACTTTACTTATTCTTGCCCATTTTTATGGCAAGTCGACCATCGCATTTATCGCCGATTCTCAATTTGTTTAATTTATTTGTGTATAGTTTGGTAGAGCATAAAGGATGGCAGAGAGTAGTTGAGAAAACTAAAGGTCACAGGTTCAAGTGTCGCTCTAGTCAATTTTTTTGCAGTATTTTGAGCAGTTAGTTTTACACCTCATGATTTTGAAACCCCATTCCCCAAGTCCCCTTTAACCCAGTAATCTTAATTAATAATGGTTATCTATTTGTGCAAATGATCCTTTTGTAACTGCTGTTGTCACTCTGAAATCCATTTATGAACCTAATTGGTCCGCCATCAACTTCAGCGTTATCACTTATCAAAATGATCATAATCTTTTTACTAGCCCTTCCTGACCACCTATACAGGATTAAGACTGCACAGAAACTCCACAGGAGTACAGCACACCTGTCCCGAAGTTTAGTTTCAGAGAGTTAAAACTCTGAGATTTATTTTCCTAAGCGCTTTGGCTCAGCTGTAAAAAGTTGACCCATGCACAGCCAACAGCGGTGACCTCTTCTTGACCTGTTGGGGACAAGGAAAGCAAACAAGATGTCCAGTTTAGATTTATTCTCATGGACTGGAGTGTATTGCAAGAGTGTGGACTCAACAACTCACAAGAAAAGGCCTAATATTTATGCAGTAGTCACTACTTAGTTTGCCCTTCTTTGAGATTTATTCGGGAGTGTCTCCTTGAGCTATTTTTCCATGGGGTCTTGTGTTGAGTAGAAGAGAAATAGGCTGGTCCCATCATTCTTAAAGTTGTTTATGCTGTCAATGCCGGGGTACAGGGATCTCTCTAGTTAGTCTCAGCATTGCAATGATTTACAGAACTTGGAGGCACTCTCTTAATAGGCCTACATGTACAGTGTATTTTAGACACAGGTTTGAGAACCTTTATTAAAAAAACTTTTTGAGCACCTCTTGTTTATAACTCTTATTCTTTATTTGGCCAAAACTCTGAAGAACCATTTTTTTCTGCAATACTGCTAAACCATTCAAATACTTCAAATACAAACCCTTTGCTGAAATGTGGTTGCAAGGAACAGCTAGGCCTATGTAGCCCCTACTGTAGCCCCAAAGGCCCTGTGCTGGTGTGTGATTTTTTAGGATTTTTCCTGATTTTAGGATTTTCTCAAAACCTCAGTGAGCCCTGAAAGATGTAAAGCAGTCACCTAAGGGAGAAAGAAAGATACCACATTGTGTTCGAACCTGTAGTTTTGTATTTCTTCTGATGTATAGAATCTGTAAACCTGAATTGTAACGTCTAGGAGGTTCTGGGTCTAGAATAAGGGAGAATCTGGAGGCTTGTAAGTCATTTTCAGGAATTTTCACATTCATTAAATCTCATCCCTGCTGTTGATCCACAGTCAAAGAATATATGGGAATGTTATTTTAAAAAACAGATCTAGATTTCTAGTAAAACACAAAAAAAAGGCTTGCATTTCAATACACACTGGGAACCTTGCAATGTGTTTGCATTGTGACTGGTACTGGGATGGGAAATCAGACAAATATAAATAGCTGTGTGAATAAGATTGTCTAGTATCCAAAGGTTTGATGACTCTCTCTTCTCTTGGTCCTCCATAGCACCAGCCAGTCCCTACTTCTCCTATTATCTACCCAGGGCCAAGAACTCATTAACTGGAAAAATAGCTTCCATTGTACAACAAAAGGTGCATAAGTAATAAAAACACAATTTGGGGATATTCGTCTCTGTTTCCTCAGCCGATTCTTCCGTTCAGGATATCCTGTGCATTGATGAAGCAGTCGGTCTTCCTGTCTTGTCAAACTCCCAGACTAAGCCCCTTTCAAACGTCGTCTCTCATCGAATCCACAACATTCAGACAAGACACTTTTAATCTATTAGTTGTCCCCCACTTTTCAGTAGGTTTTCATATGTGGTTTTGTGTATTAAACCACTTGACTGGAACTAATTTACTTGTCATTTTGACCAGTTCTGTGAGTGTGTTTTGGGTTTTGTTTGTTTGGGGGGTGTACTGTGGTTGAATGTTTTGTAAGTGAAGGTCAGGTCTGAACAGATGCAGTTGCCTGGAAGTAATCAAAGACAACAAGAAGTACAGACAGGTACATGGTTCTATTCAAATGTACTTGTAGGTTTTAGAAAGTATAGTGATGATTCAAATTGGACATTTGAGCTTGAAGGAGCCTAGTTTTGTTTTCTTTGGGATAGGGGTTGGGAGGACCTGGGGGTAGAAGCAAAAGTTGCAGGTTATTTTAGGAGGGACTTAGTTTTGGCTGATGAGGTCATGGTTGTACATTTTGTTATATTTTTTTTATCAGAGGTTATGAACAAATGTGGCTTAAATTTGTTTTGTTTCCACCACAAAATTTTAATTCCATCAGGGCCAAATTTTAGTGCTTCACAATTTTCTGTTAAAAGTGCAAAGTGCA
>CM021545.1:4842861-4860250 GCA_010994315.2 Pisaster ochraceus | reverse complement strand
TATTTCAGATTATTGATGATGCTATGTTTGAGGCAGAGGAGGAGTTTGAGGTTGCCTTGGCGATGCCATCTCTGAGGAGTAAGCTGGGCAAGAAATCACGAGCTACTGTCATCATCAATGGACCAAATGACGGTAAGTCTCACAAGCATTCCAATTCAATTATACATTTATTACATTTTGTTTTCTCTCCATTTTGTAGGGATGGCTGCTCATAGTTAACCAACGACCAGGTCCCAATTTTATAGAGCTACCTAAGCACAGAAAGTAACCTAACACAACAAGATTATGCTTACCAGAACAAGTTTACCAGCCAAATTATAATCTCACATGTACCATATGTGACTTGTATTTTGCTCATTTTTCCTTTGCATACAATTTTCAAGCAAACTTGTTTGTTTAAAGGCAGGGTATACCTTTGGTAATTACTCAGGTAATTAAATAAATGACCATAAAAACTTAATTTTGTTAACCCTACCAATCCTGTACAAAACCCTTAATGAAAAGTGCACTTTTCCAATATTCACTGATTTTAAAATTCTGTACGCAGAGTCTGTCGTCTCTCTGAGCCGAAACACGTATATCTTCAACGAGAATGCCGGTACGGTGGAGATTGAGGTGACGAGACACGGCAGTGATCTCTCCCATACCTCCATGGTGTGGTGCTCCGTCAAGCCCAACACTCCACCCTCTGCAGCACCGGGGGCCGACTTTGTGCCCAGTACCAGCCAGCTCACATTCGGACCGCAGCAAACTGTCGAGGTGGGTTCGGTAGTGTCTCTCTAAAACATGCTTTCTTGTGGAAGGTATCGGTTACATAATTCCCATGAGAAAATTAACTGCATTGGTGACTGTCCATGAAATTTAGTAATGTCCCCAAAGTTTAAGGTTGGGGCATGGGATTTCTTAGGATTGTACCTGATTTCAGGATTTTCTTGAAACACCCTTGGGCAGTCAAATTTTCCTGAAGGAAGTAAATCAGTCACCAAAGGGAGAAAGAAATATGCCACATGGTGTCCAAACCTGTAGTTTTGTCTTTCTGGTGATGCATAGAGCCTGCTAAGTTGTAACATCTGGGAGGTTCCGGGCCTTGGATAAGGGGAACCCAGACCAACAAGCCATTTTTCAGGAATTTTCACATTCATCAAATCACATCCTTGAAGATTCTGAAATAAGTAAGATTTTAAGAAAGCAAGAAGGTGTCTAACATTAAGCTAAGGAACTTTGTAGTCTGTTTGTATGAGCACACAAGAGCATTTCTTAAATGTGACATGTCTACTGTACCCTCTGCTCAACCTTTCGTCCTTGCAGGTGTGTCGAGTGACGATCGTTGATGACACAGCGAGTCCACAGATGGAGGGGAATGAGACGTTTATTGTCTACCTTAGCTCAGCCATGGGGTCTGGCCTAGCCACACCATCAGAAGCTGTTGTAGTCATCAATGACACAGTGGATGATAGTAAGTCAGACACATTTTATATACAATTGTCTTTTTTCTAATTTTGTTGACTTCACTTTTCATTGTCTAATTTCACAGCTAATTTCACTGTATAAAATTGTTCAATAAGAAAATTAATGTAAACTGTAATATGGTTATAGTTTTACAAGTTGCCATTTTACTTCAATTTAAAAAAAAGAAAAATTACTTTCTGGCAAAAAGTTTTAAAACAGCAGTCAACTAGACAGACTACTTCCAGTGTTCTCCCTTAATAGTGTTCCCCTGGCAAAATGCCAGTTAAAACACCTGAGGACCAGTCAAAAGTCTCTCCATGTGGTCCGGCCGGCTATCTTGGTGTTGAAAGGAATCCCTACTTCAGTTGGAGTATGGACTAGTGAAACAGCTGACGGACTAGTGAACTGACAAGCTGACTCTTCCTGCTGGCCAGTCACTAAACATGTTAAAAACAAACCCTGACTCCTACAAGTGATTAGTTTATTTTGAAATTCCAGTGAAAGAAACATGAAAAAGTATCACTAATTGTATGAACTAGCACTTCATGATCCTTAATCTCCAGTCCAAATTTGAGCGTAATCATTTCCGGTATTTCTTTCTCTCTAACCCAGTACCCACAATGCAGTTCTCTTTGCGTGACATGAAGGTTGAAGAGCACCAGGGGTTAGTTCACATTCCCATCGTACGTAGCGGTGATCTGTCCTTTGAGTCATCGGTACGTTGCTTCACACGGCAGAGAAGTGCCTCTGTCATGATGGACTATGATGAAAGACGTAATACGGATGAATTCAGGATTATATTCGCCCCTGGGGAGAAGGTTAGTCGATTAGACTCGTTAGAGACATTATGTAAGGCCGTATCCGATTTGGTTGGTACAGCTACGGCTGGTACACAGCGTCATCAAGCATTGAAGTAGCTACACCCTTAACAACAGTCATATCTGTAGCCGTAGCTGCCTGTTCAGACAGGGCCTAAGCTGGGTACTTCCTGCCAAAACTCAAAACTTGGTTTATTTGCTCATTAAATAGATGAGAATAAGAGCTTTCAAGTGTTGAAAGCATCACTTGTCAACAAGGTTCATGTTTCGGTTGTCCTCGCCTTGAATATTTCACTATTTCCAAGAAGTGCCTGATTATGTCGTGGGGCATAACATATTATTAATCCCATGTTTACCCTATCTTTATCCTATCTTTATCCTACCTGTATCCCATCTTTACCCTATCTTTATCCCATGTTTACCCTATCTTTATCCCATCTTTATCCTATCTTTAACCATCTTTACCCTACCTTTATCCCATCCTTATTCTATCTTTATCTCATCCTTAACCTATCTTTAACCCATCTTTACCCTATCTTTATCCCATCTTTACCCTATTGTTAACCCATCTTTACCCTATGTTTATCCCACTTTTACCTTATCTTTAACCCATCTTTACCCTATCTTTATCCTATCCTTATCCTATTTTTATCCCATCCTTATCCTTTCTTTATCTTACACACCTTCCATCTTCACCTTTCTTTAAAGCCTGCAAGTCACCTTCCCTCATTAATGATGAAATATTGTCCCTGTGTAGGTCAAGAACTGCACCGTGGGCATAGTGGATGACCAGACGTATGAATCGGATGAGCATTTCGTTATGCGCCTTGGAGATCCAATCGGTAGCGAGTATTGCCACGCTCAGGTGGGCAAGAATGATTCCAACACTATCACTATCCTAGACACACAAGATGGTGAGTGGACATGTAGTTATTAAACGCTGTGTGTATAGACTGTGCAAGTCTTGTGCCTATCGAAATATTGTCAGACTATCCCTACACAGTGAAGAACAAAGTAATGCCTCAAATGAAGCATATATTTTAGATCAATGTTCTCCCAGTTCAGGCATTTTCAATAGCTTTTCCTAGCTTTCAACATACAACTTTGTAGTTGATGAAATGTTTGCCATCTTGCATCAGGCACAGATGTCAGCTATTGAAACAAGGTTGACCGATAACACTAGACAGCACTGACATAACAGACTTGACAGACGATCTGCAAAAGAGCACTGGGTATTTGTCACCTCAAAAGGTTTTTTTCTTATGTTTTGATTTTAACTGATTTTCAGTTTTCAGTTATTTCTTTTGACCCACCCACCAACAATTTCGAAAAGACAAACAAATTGTAAACATTGATTATTCTGAATGGTCCCTTAAATGTGCAAAAGGTTCTGAACTTTCACTTTTACTTTTGTTCAATGTCTATTCTCAACTAACCCATTGACCGTTTGAACCTCCCAGCTCCAACCATCCAGTTTGAGAAGGTAGCCTACAGCGTACGGGAACCCAACAATCCTGAGGAAATGTCTGTGGTCACGATAACTGTCATCAGAACCGGTGACCAGAACAGGACAACCAGAGTACGCACGAGTACCAGGGATGGCTCGGCCAAATCGGGGGTTGACTACGAGGCATATTTTAAGATCATTCGATTCCAACCAGGTATGTCAAGAGATGTCGACATTGTAATGTTTCATAGTGGTTGCCCAACTAGTGTTTAAATTGATTGAATGGCTTCGTTTGAAAGACTCTTTTAGTTAGGCATGTGATTTAAATTTTCTTGAAAGGAGAAAAAACGGTGACCAAAGGGAGAAAGAGATAGTCCACATTGACTCTGAATCTGTAGTTTTGTATTTCTTTATGTCTCTTTGTGTCTAGAATAAGAGTGGAACCCAGACTCCCAAGCCATTTTGAAAGGAGTTTTTACATTCATCAAATCTCATTCCTGTTTAGGGTCCAACAAGAGGCCATTAACAATTGTTTGCTTCTTGTTTGAAATACAATGGCACTTTTGATGAACAGGAATAGTGCAAGTGTAAGGCCGTGTCCAAATCGGCAGTTACAGCTATGGCTGCGGCTAGATTTCCACCTCATCATGTGTTGAAGTGTAGCTTGTCCTTAGCAACACCCTTAGCAATAAGCATAGCCATAGCCGTAGCTGTAGCCACCAATTCCGATACAGCCTAAGGTACATTGTTACCTAGTTTAAACGCTATTAATAGATGCTTCTTTTTCATGTCAGCAAATAAGAGCAACTCAAAGAGGACAGTAGAAAAGCCTCCTGAGTATGGTCACCGTGGAAAACTCTAAAAGAAATATAGGGCTACATCGTCACTGTCACTCGTGGTAGTTTACAAAAACACTTTTCAGCAGATCTGCAGATACTCTCTTTAATTCTGCTGTCTTAAAAGTAATTTTTGCAAAAAAGAAATGGAAAAGACATTACAAAGCTGTTTGTGCTAAGCAATTTTCTTAATTCTGAAAAATACACATTTTCTTTCGGACACAGATCATGAAAATAGGAGTGCTTCAAATGGAATGTTTTGGCATAACTCTGTATTTAGATTTTTTTTATTATTGTCCATGTTTTTCCTATCCATGTAGGTGTTCGATCCGTCGACATAGAGATACAGATTATGTATAATAAAGACATGGAATGGCATGAGACGTTCACCGTGGTGCTTGGCCCTGACGATCCGGTCAATGCCCTCCTTGGATCTATCACCACCGCAACGGTGACCATCATTGATGAGGAGGCAGCCGGTAGTGTGGTCCTGCCATCTATTCCATTAGTAAGTCAATCAAGGTGGAAAGGTTGGGCTTAAATCTAGGCAGAATTCCTGGGGTCTTAATACTTAGTTCAAGTTGAGAGGAACAGTTGGGAGTGTGTTCTTCCTGTCCAGTCAGTGAGCAAACCTGCATTTTCTTACGTTTATAGCATTCAGCAGAGCAGCCATCTCTCCCTGATTCTGTAGAAAATTCCTGAAAATAAACCAATCTTTCCATGTTCTGATGAACAAATTTAAAAATCTCCCTGATTGTGGAAGCATTTTCCCTATTGTGTCGCATGTGATTTTAAATATCTCCCTGATTGTTGTACACATTCTCCCTGATTGCAAGATGCAAATGCTGGCAATTCTACATTCAGTAAACATCAGGAGACCTATTTTGCATATTAGTCACATACTCATGTTACACACTGTCACAAAAATGATCTCTTGGTAAGCTTATGCGTTTGTACATGAGCATACTTTGACAGTATTTCTATTAATCTTGAATATTTCCAGGTGGTATCACTGATGGATTATGATGATATAGCAGATAGACTAGACCGAGACCCATCACCGGGTTATCCACTCATCTGTGTTACAGTAAGTAGTCCTGTTCCACATCATCAGCTTCGCAGATTGTAGATATGGAAATAATTTCAACTTCATCTAAACTTGTGTTTTCTTTGATATGAATGTATTTGTTGCCTCAGTTGTAAAATGTATCTCAGAGCATCATATCTTGCTTAAAATAGCCCAGATGTACACATAAAACAAGTATGCGCAGAGATACAACGTTTTTGCACAGAGCTTTTTCGTGCGAGATACCACATTTTTGCAAAATCAAGATACAGCGTTTTGCACTGACGCAAAGCATTGTATATCTAGACTGTGTTGACTCAATTCACCTGGAATTATCACACATAAATTTTGGTTGCGCCATTTTGGGATTCAGATTCCCTGTATGCATTTGATGCAAGGTGCGCGTAGTCAGACCAGCATCATATCTTTACGCGCAGTTTGACTAAAAATGGTAGTCCATGTGCAGACAATAGCTGCGTGTTGTCAAAGTGACAGTAGTCGATAAAATTTTATCAGGCATTTTGTTTCCATTAAACCTCTATCAAATGAGCTGCATATTGCTTAGCCATTTTGCAGGGTAAAAGTTGCTGCATAAATACATTTTTAAGATCAGACCTTGTAGTCTCTAGCTTTTAACCATGTTTCATTTGAGTACTAACAATATTTATTGCCAACTTTGTTTGCAAACGATTAACATGGGAAACAGATGTTCACGACAAGGTAAGACTAATGGTGGAGGCAACGTTTGTTCGGTTCATTCGTTTGTTTTTAGTAGATTTGTCTTTGTGTCGTTGTGGCGTAAATCTGCTGTTATTTTATTGTTGCATGTGTATAGTTCTGAGCAGGCATGTGATTTCTCAGTCTTCAAGACAGCTCAGCCTAATCCCCAAAACATGATACACAAGAATATCAGATTTATCCTTGAACGGTTTCACTGTAATTTTCATCGTAGTGGTCGTAACTTGTGCAGTTATTTTAGTTTTTACCAGTGTCAGAGCTTGGGCCATGTCTGAATTGGCAGCTAGGGCTACAACTACGGCTAGATTTCCGTGTCATAATGCGTTGATGTATAGTCTGTCCTTAGCAACAGTCATAGCTGTAGCTGTAGCCGCCTATTTGGAGAGGGCCTTACAATCTATGTTATTTCAAACAATTTTTTTATTTGTCTGTTCATTGCAGCCATGTGATTCGCACTATCCGGATTATTCCATGACGCGTGAATTCTGTGAAGAGTCTGGTATCAACAATTCAAACATTCACTACAACTGGGAGGTTGCCATGCCAACAGATGCAGAAGGCTCTAGGGCTCCCTTTGAACGCATTGTTGACTTCACACCTTTCACCAGCCCCAATGAGAAGGTCCTAGACAGCGTCTACTTCAGTCGGCGTTTCCACCTCAGATGCATTGCTCAACCCTATGACAAGAGCGGACGACCAGGGGTGCCACTCCGAAGTAACATCGTCGTCATTGGAACTGATAATGGCATCTGCCACACCCCCGTCACGGCGGGCGTGTCACGTGGATTCCAGGCGCAGTCCTTTATTGCAAACCTACGCTACATCGATGAAACGGATGAGACCCACCCGAACACTCTCCACGTGTCTGTCGAGATCCCACACCAGGACGGTATGCTACCGGCCATCTCGACCGTGCCGTTGCATAACATCCGCCTCCTGTTGACAGAACCAGTCTATCGTCAACAACACATCTGCTCCAATCTGATCAACAATCCCAGCTGGGGAGGTCTGACTGACTACAGCTTCCTCCAACCCGTCAATCTGGACAGCTTCGTCATAAGTCCTGGTAACAACTACCCGTACCAATTTGATCCGGAGCTCCGCAGCGAGAAGGCTCTCAATCTTTACCAACATCTCAACCTCAAGAGTTGTACATGGTCCTTTGACGCATATTACCACATGACTGAGTTAATTGATCTGTGTGGGGGCGCTGTAACCACAGACTTCCAGGTGCGAGACACGGATGAGAGTTACCTTACCGTGACGGTACCCTTGTATGTTTCTTACCTCTACGTTACCGCTCCAACTGGATGGGGTGCTTTGGATCACAGGACCGAGATGGAATTCTCCTTCTTCTACAAGTAAGTTACAATTTACTCTTGGAAATTTACATCATTGTTTAATTTTAGTCTGAATGCTTACTGATTACAAAGCGCATACTACAACCATTTTTTCTGTGAAATATTTCCCTCTGAAATGAAGTCATACTCGAGAAAATTGTATCTGAAAACCTTTAAAAAACACAACAGCCGATTTCGGTTATTACAACGCAAATTAAGGACAATGCGTTTACATGTTGAAAATTGTTCATGGTTTTTCAGTAATTTCTCCTGACTCACACAACATAGGCCCACAGGTCTGTTATTTCATGTATATGGTTGATCACACAAAACATGAACACCGTCTGTGAGTATTTTGTCAGCTTAAACAATCCTGTATAATACCCTTTAATCTCCTTTCCCAACTTGATTAGAACCATACTGTGGAGGACAGGTCTTGAGACAGACAGCGTCTTAAGTGGGCGTCTAGAAGTTCTTAGGATCCGCATAGGAGATCAGGGTAACCTCATCATTGACTTCAAGACCACCACTAAGTATAGAGGTAAGTGATTCTTAGCATGTAGTGTGGAAGAAGGCCACCAAGATTAGTCAACAAATTTTCTATAACATCATTTTTTTTTTCACTCAAAGTTTGTGTAAGTCTGCCGAGGGTGGTCAGGTTGGCATAGTGGTATCTTTCCTCGCCTTCTACCTCTAGGACCCTGATTATAATCCCACCGGGGCACTATGTAGATTGGGTTTTCAGCCCGTACCTGATTGCTTGGGTTTCCTTGGAATAATTCTCTGGGGTTTTCCTCCCACATCTAAAACTGAAACTTCCTTGTCTTCTCTCCATGGAGTTCTTGGCTAGTGTACTGATTAAGTTTGCTTTTCTGGGAATCCTTGGCTTCACAACCAGAATTTATAAACAAGTTTAATAATTTTGTTCGCTTTTCATTTCACACCAACAGGACTTTTTGTTATGGACCATCACACACTGCCAGAATACAAGTCAAGGATCGTACCACCGTCTGTATTAGGGGTGGACTTCACACTGGAGCAGCTGTGGAGTGAGGGGACATTTGATAGCCCTCAGCAGTTGTGGAGAGCAACGAGCACATACAATCTAAAGGTCAGATCAAAAATCAATTATTGAAGATGCAGATGATGGGGTTCGATCAGAACTATAAGCCCAGCTTTTCATGTTCTGATGAAACTCTGCCTGATTATGGAAACTTATTCCCTAATATGTTGGATGTACTCCTAAATATCTCCCTGATTGTTGTACAAAATCTCACTGAGTGCAAGATGCAAATGATGGAATCTCTGGGAACGAGTTGGTTTACTGGATTTTCTATCGCAAGAGTTCTCACTGACTAATTCATTGAAATCTTTGATTGTCCACGTTTTGACCTTTGACATGTCTTTAATCCCATTAGGATTATTCTGGTGATTATGTGATTGAGCTTCTACCCTGTACAGTCACCCCAACCCAGTCTTATAACATCATGCCTGACATGCCGGTAGTCTGCACAGCTCACCCACCCGAGAAGTAAGCCTCATTTTGTAGCAATTTCTTGTATATTATTTGTGTTTTGCCCATACACCACTGTGTGTATTACACTGTACTGGAGTCCTGTGGTAAAAAAAAACCCAAACTCAGGCATATATACTGGTATGGGATTTGAACCCACAACCTTTGCCATTTTAGAGCAGATTTCTTACCACTAGACCACCGAAATTGCCTGGTAGCTAGAGGCAGTTCGAAGCCTACTTTTTAGCAGCTTTAATATTTGTTGTGTTTTACCCAAAATCGTTGCGGTATCACAAAATATATAACTGGTTTGGCACAAGCTTTCCCCTTTTTACTAATAAAACGATGAAACTGATAACATAAAACTGATCACTGATATGGGTAATTTTATAGCATTTGAAGCCATATTCAAGAAAACTGAAGCTAATAAAAACTGCAGGAGCTGATTTCGGTTGTAACAGCCTTAAATTAAGGACGTTGTGTTTACATGCTGAATATTGGCATGGTGTTTCACTATTTTTTCCACAACGGATTAAGCCCAATACTTCTCAGGCTTGTCATTTCATGTATACGGTTGATAACACAATACATGAAGACTGTCTGCAACTATTTTGTCAGCTCTACCAATCCTGTAGAATACCTTTAGTAACTGATACCTTTGATCTTCTTCTCCTGTAGGTTTGTAGTTCCGATAGCTTTCCAGCAGACCAACCGGCCAGTCCCTGTGGTCTACTCTCTCAGTACAGAGTTCCATCTTATGAATAATGAGAAGGTCTTCCTGATGAATCCCAACGATGCTGCCATGAGTCTACAGGAGATGGACTACAGAGGCTCCTTTGCAAAAGGTCAGCTTGAAATTTAGTGACATTTCGTCAGTGTTTTTTTTTTATCTTGAAATATTTCTAGAAAGACAGGGAAAGCTAATCCCACCAACCGAACCTCAAGGTTAACCTTGAGATACTGTCTTTGAGTTGTACTTAGTATTACATTCCCGTTTTGTTAATTTATCCCTTCAGGTCAAACCATCTTTGGTCGTGTGCTGTGGAACCCAGACCAAGATTTGGACCGAGCGTACAAGCTGCAAATCGACAAGGTGTACCTGTGCACCGGAGCTGACGGCTTTGTCCCGTACTACGATCCGGGTGGCGAGATCTACAAGGAAGGTCCACAGTTCGGATGCATGCAGGAGAACCGCCAACTCAAACATCGGTTCTTACTGCTGGTGAGAGGCTTGTTAGGAACTGAAAACTTTGCATGGTGTGGATACAATCTAATTAGGTTTCTGGTAACACGGGCATGCATGCAACTGTTCAGCCAATCATCTGTGCCATTGGAAATTGAAAAACAGTACACAGTCTTGCTGTACCCAGAATGTTCCTCTTTTTCAGACAAACTACAGTTGCATGCCAGGTGACACAATTGATGGTGTGACTGGGGGGGGGCTCGTGTCCCCCCCAATCGATGTCCGTGGACATGTAAACAGCACACTTACTTGAAAACAAACATTGAAAAAGTGAAAACAAAACCTCTTAACCTCTTCACCTTTAGAAGAAGCGTGGAAGGATGTGTGCTGACAGTGTACCACTGGGAGCGTTGCATCCAAACTTGTGCAGGCATGCTGGAGGGTTAAGCATTATTCAATCATTCTTGCTCAGAATTTGTATCATCAAGCCTGTATTTTAAAAACCCTCTTTGTTTGTAAATGTGGTTTTTTTTTAGGACCGTGGTGACCCAGATGCTGTCACCAGAGATTTCAACGATGTCCCTTTCGATGCCTCATTAGCCAGTTACACAGACAACTACAATGCTGTTAGTAGCATGCCTGGTGTGGATGGGTTCACCATGCAGGTTGACCCGTTGTACAAAGTAAGTCCAATGGAAAGCTTAGCATTGCCTGGTTGCAGCGAGCTGTACCCAGTTATCTTCTCGTTTAAGTTTTCTGGGATTAAGTGGAGGTTTATTTTTGCATTCACCACCTGTCATAGTGCATAGGACCTATACATGTATTTTCCATTATTGACAGTTCTTAGTGTGCTAGTTAATTGGGAACAATTTGTTGGCTCACTTCTAAAAGGTCATTAATTTTCGTATTCGTAATGATCGAAAGGTCATTACATAAAAAATGCATTTAAGTTTGAAGGGAAAAAATTTTAAATTAGCAAATAAATGTTTTACTTAGAAAATGAATGTTTCTTTTTGCCAAACAAATACTTTGAAGACCACTGAAGACCACTTACCAGGAGCTCCAAAATATGCAAAAGCAATTTTATCAAACCCATACAATTTGCATTAATGACCCTATAGTCCTGAGCAGATGAATTTATGTCTGCTGCCCCCGAGAGTTTGTTGGGCATCCCATTATAATTTAGTACTTTTTTGATTTATGGAGATAATAATAATAATATGCAGTTTTATATAGTGCTTTATCATATCCAAGGGCATCTCAAAGCACTTATATTTTTTTTCTACAAGGTATGTGGAGCTATGGTCCAAATATAAGACCCATTTGTTTACACAGCACGATGTAGTGGTTTACAAGGTGCTGTGGCGCAATCTGCAGCCAACCATGTCAGAAACACTGGGGCAAACTCTTCTTTTAACAATAAGTGGAACTGGTTTATTTTTTACATGCATTACACAACACATGGGAGGTACAAAGGATGAAGCAATAATGGTTAAGTGTCTTGCTTAAGGACACAAGTGTCAAGACCCACACTCTGCTGGTCAGAAACACCAGAGCTTGAGTCCAGTGCCCTTGACCACCTACCCACAATATGAGTCCACTTTGGATCCTTTTGTACTATCATGCGAAAAAATGTGACATTATTTGTTTTTCTTTGCAAGAATCTCACCCTAAACAAATGTCTGTTTTGTTGTATATTTGAGTGATTACTGAATGTTTTGATTGAATTGTCATGTTTGATGATTATTTAGGTGCAGTCTGGTCACCAGTGGTACATGCAAGTCATCTACACCATCGGACCCTCAGAGTCTCTCCCAAGATTCCGTCGTTCCCTCATGGCATCCGTGTCCAATCCCCTGAACCCAAACAGTCACAAACCGAGCTCCCATCATAACGGTACCAATATCAAGTCCCTTAGTCTCAGCCAAGATGACCTGGCATCTGACCTTCAGGGAGGAACAACCAATGTTGTCGTCCCGTCTGTTATCGGCCTCCTGGGATTCGTTGGCTTGCTGGCGTTTGTCATCCTCATGGTTGCCAGGAGAAAGAAACGTCGACGGGAGGAAGAGAGAAAGCGACATCGGACGAAGCCAGTCAAGTCAACAAACTGCAACGCTGCCCAGAGAAGGCCCAAGAGTCACCCCAAGGCACAGGAGGTCGAAATGGACATGCAAAAAATGGTCAAAGTCAGCACGCTCAATATCTATAAGGAAAATTTAAAAACACCTTCTGTCAAAGTTAAAAAGGTGAACTTAGAAGTGAAGTTGAGCAACACTGAAGGTGGGACGGAGGTTTGATGGCCTGTCCACGTCTGCAGTAGATTTTTGCATTATTTAAAAAAAGAAAAAAACTATGGGTGCTCTAAAATGTTATTTTATCAGTACAGTTTATTTTGTTGTCAACTCAAGAAAACAATTGACTTTTTCTTTCTTTCCTTTTTTTAAGAATCTGTATACAGTCAGAGTATAAAACTAGAGGACCACGGTGGCATTTTTACTACCTCTAAGTTGGTGTTTTTATGATGTATTACTTTTGCTAGCCATTTTTGTTTTTTATTTACAAATTGTAATTAGATGTGTATTTATGCTAATATATGCTTCAAGCTTGTTGGTAGCGAGGTTTTTTCTGCAAAATAGTTGACATTGAAATTTGCTTTGCTGCTCTTTGTAAAAACATAAGGAAAATCGTTGGAAGAAGGGTAAAGTCAAATTTTGTTGATGATTTTCTTGCTTATAGAGGATTGTAGATTTGGCTTTATTCTAACGTTATTTGCAGTTTGTTTCCATACCTTATGCAAAAATTAATAATACAAAAAATAATAATTAAAAATTGTGCAGTATTGTAGTTTTTAAATGTAAACTTGACGTAAACGTAATACTGACTATAAAATAAATGTATGTTTTCCGTTTGTTGTAGATCTTATTTATATTATAACAATGTGTTTGTATGTCGCTTGTTACCTTTTTATCTTGCAGATTGCTTTTCTTTCCTTTTATTGTTACTGGATTTTGGGAGGGGATTAAGATAATGTGACTGACATGTGTTGATTACACCTTCTATTTTATCGTTCAAGATATATTTTTGATAAATCCTGGCAGGCCTATCTGCTTATTGGCTGAAATTGAAGGACGACAGGATCACCAGATTGATCGGGATTAAACGCGGAATGGTAACAATTAATCCGGGTGGGGTGGGTTGAGAGAGTATGAATGGTGCTGGAGCATTTGCAAAGTATCTATTTTAATTTTCATTTGCATCGGATGTTGTGATGATGTCCAAGAAATAATCCAAAGGTTGACAAAAGCCACAGCTTGATCTTTCTATATTTTTATGCAAGAGACGGCAACCAAGCACTCATGAAAGTTCCTTTTAAAATTAATGTGTGTTTGTGTTTTGTTTTGGGGAGTTGTTTTTGTCCCTTAGTTTAACAACATGTGAGTTGAGTTTGTTCTCTGCCTAAGCCCATTCACTGAATGTTTATCTCTCTTATGTTTGTATTTATGTGAGATGTTTTAGATGGATACATGATTATTTATATTTGGTGTTTGTTTAGTGTGGCCATGTCTGAATTAATGACTTACGGCTATGGCTAGATGACTGCAAAGCTTAACTGCTACAGCCGTAGTCAAAGCCCTTACAATCAGACGTGGCCCAAGTTGAAATCTTACCAATTCAGGGATAGTATAACAATCTCACGATGCTGCAAAACCAAAATTGACAAACAGATTGTAAAATGAAAGTTTGTTGTTTCTCCCTAATGCAACGAATATCTACAGAGTAGCCCAACATTGTCTGCTAAAGTTGTTTATCTTTGCCAACAGACAGTTTCAAGTTGAACTCTATCGCTGTCTATGTTGAAAACAACCGTCACATTTTAATAAAATTCAATCAGTAATGATAGTATGCAGTTATTCTTAACTTCTTACAATATTCCCATATTTCCAGAGATCAAGATTCATATAAAACAAATCTATCAGTTTGTGGAATTGCTGAGGTTTGGAAGATACTATTTTGTTTGTATTCATCATCTCCATAGAATACTACGGCATGATCCATGTCTGATTTTATATCATAATTTCTTATCCTATGTGTAAGTCATTTCATTGTATACTCATTGGTCACATGCATAGACTATTTTGCTACTTCTGTCTCCAAAGTAAACATACTCAATGTCTACTTTTACCTTCATTCCCTCATTTTATATTACTTTTCAAAAAGAATTCTTATTGCTAGAAATATTTTCTACAGTAAAAACAAAACTTGTTTGCTTTCCTAACAAACGTTTGCAGGTCCTATTAGTTTTATAAAACGTTGACCAGTGAAACCCTTGTACACATGTAAATACAACTTCTTCTTTTTTACAGCCAAAATTACTATAGAAGACGCATATTAATTTTAATTTCTTCCCAATTGTTTCTTTGTACATTGTGACTCGCAAACAGTATGGTGCTATATTTTGTGTACAACAAGAGAAATCTTGCTGAAGACGTCTTGTGTATGTTTAGGGATTTGTTAAGTTATTAGTTCAATTGGCAATGAGTGTGCCAGCAGTTTGGATAAGTTATGTACCAATTTTGTTTCTTCTTCGTTAGTTTGTTAAGGGAGTAAACGACGTATCTGACTCTGACTATGTCAGAGTTGATATTCATTCAGCCACCCAAAGCCATGCAACAAAGGGAGTATAAATAGGATTTGAAACTTTGCATGGTGTAAGTACAATCTAGCAAGGTTTGCGGTAACACCATGTACATGAGTAGGATTTGAAACTTTGCATGGTGGAGATACAATCTAGTAAGGTTTGTAGTAACGCCATGTACATAAGTAGGATTTGGAACTTTACATTGTGGAATTACAATCTAGCAAGGTTTGTGGTTACACCATGTCATATAATCGCTCTATGAGTTGTGCAACATAAACAAAATAAAGGGGGAAAAAAGGAAATATATATGAATGACCCAGGCCCAATTTCACAGCATTATGTAATCTGTGCTTAAGAATCCCTGTGGTTTTTAGCAGGAATTCTGAGGTCCTTTTTGAAACCAGGGGCCTTTCTCAAACCTCGGCTTGGGCTCCGTCTCCGGCTTAGGCTCCGTTGTAAATTGTTGGTGCAGCGTGTATTTGTATCACACGGAGCCGGCACGGCACGGAGCCCCGGCACGGAGCCGGAGCCCAAGCCGAGGTTTGAGAAAGGCCCCAGGGCTTGGGCTTGGTCTCTGTCCTCCATATAAGGAAAGCGCATGTTTTCTAAATAACTGACGGAGACCAAGCCCATGCCGTGGATTTGAAAAGGGCCTTATTTAAGTATACTTCTTGTCAAATTTGCTTGCTAACACAGGGAAGATGATTACAGTTAGCATGTGCCACTACTCAGCTTATAGTATAAAATGCCATGAAATTGAGCTCTGGTTGGGGTTTTCATATAATGCATTTCCACAAGGTTAATATTGTTTGAGTATTTTCTTATTTAAATGATTAATATTAAGAATACCAAACAGTGGCCCTTATAAGGCTGTATCCGAAATGGCGGCTGCAGCTACGACTGTTGCTAAGGACATCCTTCACTTCAACACATGTTACCATGGCGATCCAGCCATAGCCAAAGCCCTAGCCGCCAATTTGGACATGGCCTTGGTTCCAAACTATTACACAAGCCTCATTCTGACCCTGATATACTTGTGTGTATGCAACACAAAAATATAATAATGGCCGTTAGAGGCATTGGGGGCGCTTGCCTCCATGAAGTTGCAGTTTCATGGGGACTGTTGGTTACCAGCCAAATTATATGTACATTGACTGGTAGTCTGGTACTATAACTGTGGAGATATTTAACTAGCAGAGGGGATCCGCTTTAATGACATACATGAAATTAACTTAGTACTGGGTAGAAAATGTATTGGCACTTCAGCAAAGTGTGGTTTATTTTTTTATTTTTGAAAAAGTTTGTTTTGTTTGTCTGCAGAAATAGAGTGATTTGTTAAGAGGCTGCATTCTAAAGCCTGTATTGTTTATGCATGGAAACAATGATTGGTTTAAGTACATCCATTGTACTGAGTAGCTAGGAGTTGGGTTGGGGAGGGGGTGGGAGGTAGGCTGATGTCAAACACACCTTTTTTTAGGACTGAAATGTAATATTACTACTATTAGCATTATAGAATTTTTCAGCCACGTATTTTTAAGTGGAATTGTTTTTATTTAATTTGGGCAGTAGATGCCTGGGGGAGTTTATTGCAAATTTATGAAGAAATAAAAGAGGTACCAGTTGGGATAAAAACGTCTGTTTGTTTGTGTTATTTCCTTCTTGACTAAATCATGGAGCCATACATCTCAACATTCCACTCATTTTGCAAGAGATGGAGTCTTTATGAAAATGGAAACCGAAACTACAAGTCTCTAGCCTCAAGTTAAAATGGTGTAAAATGCCAGTGTTTGATGACCTTCAAATAGTCTGTACATTTTTTTTTTCTGAGAATTTTTAGTTGTTTCCTCAATTTTGATAATAATCAATCAAAACAGCATTTAATTTGACTTTGACTGACACAACAATTCCCAATTGGAATGTACAGAGACATTTGATTTGTTTTTTTATTTCTGATGGTGTCATGTTTCGAATGTGGCTCTTAAAGACCATCAATGCCATTTGTCATCATTTTAACACCAGGTTTAGAGACTTATAATTTCCCCTCACTTTTATGAGGACTCTATTGCCGGGAAAATGATTGCATGACAAAACTGAATTAGTGACCTAGGAGCCTCTCTTCAAGGAAGCTTTTCAGCAAATATCATAGCTCAGTTCTTAACAATGCTTGTTACAATACTTATAGCATGGATGACGGATAGCAGCCCTAGTGCATGGTCATACACTTTTCGAGCTATGTTTTATGCACAAAGAACCAGCTCTAGCCAATTGATTTTGTTTCATTTGATATTGTATTAGCTGTCAAGATGTACCATGGATCTACACATTAACTAGAGCACTTGAGTGTTTGTTTAGTTGCAAGC
>CM021545.1:4809433-4820332 GCA_010994315.2 Pisaster ochraceus | reverse complement strand
GGGGGTGTGTCACTCAAGGTTCAACCTGGCATGGTTGGAGATAACCCTAGTTGGAGATTGATCCATTTTTGGTTAAAGAGGGGCAAACCTGGTTCAATTAAATTTAATGATAAGCTCATTTTCCACCAGATAAAACAGTCCTCACAGTAGCGGGGAAAAAATTTAAAGTCTCCAACCGCAAGTAAAATTGGTGTAAAATGTAATTATAGTTCAATACTCATTCAGAGCGACATTTGAAACATGAAAACATCAAACATAAAAAAACAAAGAAGAATGTTTGCATTCAGTCCAAAGGTCAAATTCAATTTCTGAGAAAATGGAGGGATAATTGAGACATAACAAAATAGTCCCCATATCACAAGTCAATACAAAATGTGCAAAGTCATGCTCGCTTCAGTACTCAGCAAAGCGTTCTCATCCAGGGTTCCATTAACTAAGCTGGTAGAGTTTTCTTACAAACAGAGAATCCTGTGCAAACATTGAACGCTTTCAGTACATTTGATCCGCTGGCTACAATCCTGGTCATAGCTCCTTAGGCCACTGGCCCCCAATCAATGTCTACACTCATTGCGCAGTCTACACTCATTGCGCAGTCTACACTCCAGCTGGGCTGTTTACTATAAGTAATGCAGGTTTTTTCAAAACTGTGGGGCATTCTGAACCCGAATATTTTTATGTTGAGCTGAAGCATGCTAAATTGAAACAATGTTTTCGGAATGTTTTCTACTCGGTGTTTATCTTGGTTTTAAAAGCCTTACTAGGCAATCTGGTTGTCTCTCCTTTTTTTTTGGAGAAATAAAATCATACATATATATTTTTTGCGTATCAGCCAAAATGTACGCGTATATCGGCACGCAATTTGTGCGTATCGGCCCCATACACTAGCTTGTGCATGGGGAGAATCCTGAATAATGTATTTGTGACTGTTCCGTTACTAATGATGTTGAAACAGAAACAAAAACTCAAGAACTATTAGAATCAGATGATAAGACAAACTCATTCTAAAATGGTCAGGATTAATAAAACAGAACCAAACCACCATAACTTGAAAAGCTTATTAATACAATCTTTAAATGGAAAAAGAATCTTAATACAAATAAATCTGAACTTAGCCAGGGGGGGGGGGCCCATGCATTTGATAAGTTTTAAAAAATATGGCCTTGTGAAAACAACAAGCCAACTGGTCCTGCTGGTTAATGACAAGGTTTCTGGCGCACCCTGTACATCAACTGCTCCAAGGCTAAAGATTTCAGCTTAAACCTTGTGTGAGTGGGTTTTTTTTCGGTTCTGTTCTGATTCATTTATGTCTAAACCAAAAGTTTCCTTACTATTTATTAACCAGTTAGAACCAGGCATTGAAAATCGAAATCTAGGTGTGTTCCCCTAACTCTATCTCAAACCACTTCAATAGTTTGCTTGTAAACTCGGCTCAACTTCATAGAGATGCTTAATGCACAAACAGTAGCTAAGCACAAACAAATGCTGCTTTCCAAAATAATGTAACCAGCCACACTCCAACATCACACGAACAATCATCACCTGGTTTTCTGTTTATATTTGCTTAGCAGAAATTGTGTTGGCAAAATCTTCTGCTTAAGCAGCTCTATGAAATTTGGTTCAGGTATTCAACAAAGCTTCTTGCATAAATGCAATGTTACGTGTATTTGAGTTTGTTATTTCCAGATCTTAATTAATAGTTTTTATTATCTTAATCCCTTTTACTTAAAAAAAGAGAGGAAAAATTATCGTTTGTAAAAACAAAGCTGTCCATAACTCAGCCTTTGGCTACTTTTTAAATTCAAATCAAATCTACTATTTATCTTGAACTGAAACAACTATAATGACAGTGTTAAACATTTCTGGATTCGAAAAGTGCGTGTGTAACATATTTATGATCCACCCTAACCTTTTCTCAATGATCAAATGCTAAAAATGTGTGGCTTGGTATAGAGCAATCCCCTGAAACTAAATGTGAACCTTGGGTTTTTTTTCTTCACATTGGGTAGAAAATGCTGACCCTGATATCACTGAGCACATGTTCAGCTAACAATTACTTTTCCTGTTATTTGATTGACGGATGTTTTTTCCATCATTATGTGTTTATACTGGATGGCCTTGCCAGTAACAAACAAAAAATCAAGTCCTTGACCCAGACTGAGTCCCTCCCCCCACTATAGTATGGTACCTCTGTGAGGACAGCAGACAATTCTACTGGAGCAACTCAAGGAGCTACACGGCAATGACCAGGGGCATGGAAAAAAATACACATACTTTTGTTGCCTCAATTAAATATCAGTCATGTGCAAATAATGTAATGCTTCTATTAACAATATCACAATACCACAATACTGCACTTTTACATCACCAGTATGGAGTACGCCCTTGTATGGACCAGTCCGTCATTGTATTTTAGGATACAGTTTAGTAATATAGTAATTACAATTTTGATTCCAGAAGACACATGGCAGAGATTTGACAAATGTGAAAATTCTTGAAAAAATTGCTTGCAGGCAGTCTGGCTTCGCCCCTATTCTAGACACAGAACCTCTCAGATGTTACAATTCAGGATGTGTCACCAGAAATAGACAATACAGGTTTGGACACAATGTGATTTGAAGGCTGAAGGAGGTTTATGAGAAAATCCTGAAAAATCACTTGACTGATTGATGTGGATGATATCACGAATGACCTTTTTAATCCCATCCTGCTAAATTTATGGTGTGAGGTCAAGCAAGACGGAGAGCGAAGCAAACAAAAAGTGACCAGATTTCCATTCAGATCCGCTATTTCTTTGAGGGGACAAGGCTATATTTCATAATAGAGGGCTCTCCCATTGGAAGTGCATAATAAAAGTTGTGCCGGTCATCGATGCGTTAAACCAGAGCAATGGGCCTTTATGATTTGTAGTTTCCATGCAGGCCCATTCTGCATGGAGATTATGAATGCGAGTGTGTAGTTTATGATGTATAGGCTTAACTACTTAGAAATGGTGATAGAAGCAGCGAAATGCACATTGCTTCTGAGTTTTGAGCAACTTTAACAAATACTTTTTAAATCATTCTTACAAATATAAGGAATTATTGTTATTATTTTGTTAATACAAGTGATTTTTTGTACCCCCCTCCATTATTTTAAGACAGGATCTTGAAATCAATTGGAATCAACTTGGCGATCATTAAGTAATATATCCCCCACATACCAGATATTACACGTGCACATACATGGGTATTTTTCAGAATTTCTTTATAACTGTTTTCCCCCAGTCAAAAAAGTTAGTGAACAGTTAATGTTAGGGAACTGCAATGTTGTCGTTTTTTCTTTCTTTTTTTGTTTTGCGAAAGGAGTTAAACAAAATTAAACCTTTATTTGTATACACACAGATGGTTTTGACAACTGCAATTTTGGGAAAAAAAACCTGCATCTGACTGCCACTTTTTCATATTGATAACACCACCACAGGCAATATCTCATTTGAGTAAATAAGATACTTTTTTATTTCATGACTGAAAAGTGGCAGTCACATACAGAAATTTTACTGCAATTTTTAATGGGGAAAAAAGGGCAACAAGTCTCAAGGTTTTAAGGATTTCAAAAATGTTTGTCTGTTTAAAAGTTGTAACAAGTCTCACTCTTTAATTCTTGCAAGGTAACTTAAATGTGTCAATCAAAAAACAGTTTAGAAAGGCGTGTACGCAAAATGAAAATACCAACCACAAGTGCAAACAATCATAGTGGGTTTATCAATGAATCCAAAACAACCGACCATGGTTACATTATAACACAATATTGTTATTTTATTACGGTAACAAGTAGTACAGTAACACACATTACAATCATGCACGGAAGGCATGCTCTCTACATGTGTTCATACCATCACGACATTGACAATCACAATGATGCAACTCGACATGCCATTGCCAACAGTCAAGACGGCAAGAACTTCGCCCACTTTTTCGCCAGAAATAAAACGATCCCTATTCAATGCACAAGCCACAGAGTCCTTAAAAATCTGATTGATGATAGCTTACCAGGATGTCCTTCACCAACAGATTCTGAGGTGAACAGGAAAGTGTTTGCGTCGTCATCATTCATGTTGACGCTATTGTGGTTGTTCTCAAGCATAGGCATTTGAATGGTTGTTGTGTATATAACGCAACTTGCGTTGTCTCTTCTCCACGTGTCTATCGGCTGCGACCCGCTCACCAAAAGACTGATCGTAGGAGAACAGTCGATTTTTGTGGCCATGTAAAATGGGTCAGGTGCTACACGATGAGATTTCTGATTGGTCGAATGCCACTCAACAGAAGCGTATATATTTGATATTTTTATTTTCTGTATAAATAATAGAAATTTAAAAATATTATTTATGTAATAATATTAAATATGTAATTAAACTTTTATAACTTGTTTACAAGCTTTAATTAATTTATTTTGAATTATAAAGTACTCTCAATTTATTTTAAGTTGTAGAAAAAGACTAACAGAATAACTGGAAGATTCCATTATGTAGTGTGTGTGTTGAAATTTCAAAAACAATTTAAATCAAAATAAAACGATATACAGTACATAAAAGTTAGAAAATAGTTATCACATAAAGTTTTATTAGTTAAAAATTATAGATGAAATCAACTTCAAAACAAATATTTGACTAACTATTATAACATTTATTTGTATTCATCTCCCTATGAAATTTGGATTATTCCTACAATTTCAATAACAAAATGCTTATTGGATGAGCACACGTACTCCCCAAAGGCCGGCCCAAACCACGTACCGCTCTTTCGTCTCAAACTACGATCATGTTTTCAGAACTAGTGTAGGAAGGAGCAAGTGTACTGCAAAAACCACCATCGATTATTACCAGTATTATTACTAATTCAAGTAAATAGTGGTAAAAGTGCTCCATTAATTTTTTTTTTACAGAAATGGCCCGACCTAGAAATCGGCAACACGATGATGGCTGGAAGTTACTGTGCTACTTTTCTGCAGTGATGTTTGTTTTGGTTTTGGTAAAGCTAGGTAGGTAAACTGCCCCCTGCCCCCCCCCCCGGTCATCTGGTCATGCAAAATGCACCATACCATGATGCTGATTACCGGTTAATGAACGATGCATGGGGAAAACTCAAACAGGTCAACTCGTACCCCCCAAATCATTAGCCAAGCCAACTCATACCCATGTCATACTCCTAGAACTATTCGGTTCGTTCCGCTACCCATGTCACACCCAGGTTAACTCAGCTCAGTACTCCTCGCACCCCCAAGTCAACTCTTCTTGCCATCAGTACACACACACTAATGTTGCGCTCCAACTTGAGAATCGTCCCAGCTATAGTTGGGACTGGACCCAACTTCATGACTTGAGTGTTAAAGTGGGGTCGTCTCAACTATAGTTGGGATCACAGACACTGTAATTTGTAAACACAAAGCACCCTATGATTGAATAAACTAAAAGTAAAAACATAAGTATCATACTCATAGTAATTTTAAAGTTTTTAAGACCACTTTCCCCTGAGAATACTTGAGATTAATTAGAATTCTGGTTTTCCGAGAGAAGGGTAACTAAATACGTAGGCCTGCCTACTTTGTTAAGACCAAAAGCTTCACCCAGCATGAGCATGAGGCCACTGTCAGAACCCTCTAAAAACAGTGTTTATACCGAGTTCAGTTAGCGATATATTTAATGATCGATATACTATCATTCCAAACCTCGTCCTGGGAACCGGCACGACTCGCGACCGGCTCTAACCCCATCATCAGTTTTGACGTGAGTTTGTACAGAGCTGAGACCCGGGTTGAAATAAAGAATCTTGTTAATTAACGCCAATCGCATCAGCTTGTGCATCTGCAGCATGCAATAGTGCACGCAGTAGTGCACACAGTAATCCACGCATGATTGATCATGGTGTCCTGTTGAACTCTATGGGTGATCCCAACTATAGTTGGGACGTCCCAACTTAAACACTCAAGTTGGGACCAGTCCCAACTATTGTTGGGACAATTGTCAAGTTGGGAGGGAACACCAACACAGACTACAGACTACAGAGACTGAGAGATAAAAGACGCCTGGTGTAAAATTTAGAATTTTATTACAATTTGCTGATTGGATGGTGGAGACCTGGTTTTGCGTGAATTTTCCAGTTACATAATGTGCATTAGCATGGTGTCTCGGTGACCAAATTTGCAGATCTTTATAGCCACCATTCAGTTTACATATATCAATATTTCGTACTAAGACATGTTTACGCTAACTCGGACATGCCTACACCAAACACCTTGTTTTTGTTTCTACAAAAATTCATGTCTAGTTAATGTTCAGTGTTTTTCTCAAACGAAAGTGAGAAGTCTTATGAAAATCAAAAAGGGTTTACGAGTGTCCCCTTACGGTATGTGAAACTTATCATGTCCACCACACCTGCAAACACCAGATTAGCTTGCGGATTTGAATCAACCTCAAAGCCAAACAAAGAGCTCTTCTTTCATTTTCGGCCGTCGACTGAAGATAAACAATTTTTTTTAAAAGAGTACAGTGCCCCAGTTACTGGGTCTAACTTTGCATATTGTCTGTTTTCAGTTTTAGGAATAAAAACAAGTAAATTCAATCAACTCGATCATTTTGACTCTTTGATATTTATATGCATGAAAAAGGTTCAACAAATGGAAGAAATTCGTTTCGAGACAAAAAGTAACTTCAATTCAACTAAAAAATCCCTTAAATCGATTAACTTTGGACATTCTGCCAAAATATGTATTTAGTTATGACTAAATAATTTACAAGCACTGCAAACAATATTTCATCTTTTAATTCTGTCTTGGACCTTTGGACTTCCTGCAACAACAACAAAAACTTAAAGAAAGGAATAGATAATTTGAGCGCAGCTCAATTGGGCTTTCACTTAAATTGATAGAATTCGTCCTACTTAATGACAACCTGGTCTTGCCAGTTGGTCAAGGCAGGTTCTTACATGGCCTGGTAAGTGTAGTTGGAAGTTGACTGGGCCGTGTACAAACTTAGCTGGGTCGATTCTAAACTTTGGGCCGAACTAGTTGCGATAATCTGTGAACATTAATTATGGACCAACATTGGCCAGTAATAACTTGATGAATGTACCCTGTTGTCTAATAATACTCAAAAGTTGTTTGCTGCAGATCCGTCAGTGAATTTAGAATCCACTGTGGATGCATCATTAGCCAATTTGATGGAAGTGCAAAAAAATACAGAAGAAACCAAAGAAAGACATTTCAGTGTTGACCAAATGCTAATTAAAACACCTGAGGACCAGTCAGAATTCTGTCCAACTAGTCCTGCTGGCTAGTTTATTGCTGAAGTCCCATCGCTACATTCAAACCACTTCATATCATTTCAAATTACAAGTCCCTCACTATTGACAATGTTACAAAACCTTAGAAAACCTTAGAAAACCTTAAAATATGGACCAGTGAAAAAGCTGGTGGACCAGTGAAATGACAAGCTGGCTGGTCCTGCTGGCCAGTCAGTGAAAATGTAAAGAGCAAACCCTGCATTTATGTGTGTGGATTATCACATGCCCTCTTTGTTATTGGATGGCTATGAAATTGACCTGTAGCCATATAATATCTTTAATTGTGGGGTGTCATGGCCAAGCAGTCTAGGGCGGTGGACTTAAACTTCTGTAATTTACAGAATGTGGGTTAGAATCCTGGCATGGTCAGTCGCGACACTTTTGTCCTTGAGTAAGGCACTTTATTATTTAACTGCATTTCTCCACCCAGGAGGACAAGTGGGTACCGGTGAAGGTTTTGGAATAGCCTGCGATGGACTGGCATCTTGTTTAGGGGGAACAGAGATATTCTCAGTCGTTTAACGCCAATGAAACTATGGCCCAATTTCATAGAGGTGCTTAAGCAGAAAGTATTACTTGATAATTGTCTAATAAGCAGAAATGATCAGGACACCAGTCACAAATTGTCCATGTGACATGGTAGTTTGGCCTGTAACCTTATTCTGGGTAGCATAATCTTGTCGTGCCATAAAGCTCTAGTCAACTCTACATTTTACTTTTTACTTGCCTGGATTTATTCCCCAGATATCCGCTACATGTTACGGATGGTATCGCTATGTTTGCTTGTCTTGGGGTCCTGTACCTTCTTCCTGTACCTGGTTGGAGACAAAGTTCAGATGCTTTGGAGCTACTTTTTTCGCAGGCATAATGGACAAGGACAAGGTAATGTATCAATTAAAAGTAACTTCAGACTGCATACAAGGTTCTCCCCCATGCAAAAACTTTTTCCTTTTCATTTTTTTACTTCAGATCAAATTCACAAAAATGTACGGATAAAAACCATTTGGAATGCTCCAGATTGCACTGTAAGGTTTTTAAAACCAAAGATAAACACCAAGTCAAAATATTCTGAGGACCTCGTGTCGCGGTCTAGCGATCAAGTGTACTGGACTCATCAAGCTCTGGTGTCTCTGATCAGCAGATTGGTGGTAAACATCCTGGTCTTGACACATGTGTCTTTAAGCAAGACACTTAACCATGTTATTGCTCCGCCCTTCGGATGGGACATAAAGCCATAGGTTCCGTGTGTTGTGTAATGCATACAAGAACCCAGTCACGGGACCTTGTATACTGTTACATGGTGATATGCAAACAAATAGGTCTTGTAATTCAAATCTAGCTCTGGATATTTTGTAGGCAAAAAGTATTTTGAGATGCCTTCGGGTGTGGTAAAGTCCTGTTTACAATGTTGTCACCAGAGCATTTAGAACTGGTTACTTTTACATCAGAGGCGTTTAGTGGGGGTCCAGGGATTTAGCGGGGCAGGGCCCCCTTTTGGAAGATATTTAAATATTTAAATTTTACATCCTAAAAAGTCCATGCTGTAGTCACAACCACTGCCCGTGCGTAGTATTATTGTTGTTAGTCGGCCCTTTCATGGCAAAACAGCCCAACTCGAAAGGTTTTGGTTTTTATATCAGATCATTTCTGGGTAAATTGAGGGCGCTATTTCCATTTCAAAGTTTTAAAGGCATACTCTGTATGGTTTCTGAATATAACATGTCCTATCTCAGCCTCTTTTTACACTTTCATCCCATTTTTATGGCAAAACAGCTTATCTCTGTACTTGCTTTTCTCAAAAATGTCAATTTTTGAGTTAGGCTGTTTTGCCATGGAAGGGCCGCAGTGCATGTTACAGCTTTGTAGAAGGGTTTTCTGACTTTCCAGGATATTCATTGTCTTTTGTGATCCTCCCCCCCCCCAGAATTATCAGCTGAAGAGAAGGAGACTGAAAAAAGAAAAGCACGAGAGAAGATCCAGAATGAGTACCAAGAAGAGGTATGGTATCATTGCTATACCCACATTTGCAGGGGTGTGATTTTGTCAGGTTTTTTTTCTGATTTCAGGTTTTTCTCTTAATCTCTTTAAGTTTTTCTTGAAATGGGTTAAGTACTGTATGTACACCAACGGGAGAAAGAAATAGTTCACATTGCGTCCAAACCTGTAGTTTTGTATTTCTGTTTGATGCACAGAGTTTGTAAACCTCCTGAATTGTAACATCTGAGAGGTTCTGTGTCTAAAATATTAAGGGGGAACCCAGGCCCGTAAGCCGTTTTCTAGAACTTCTACATTCGTCAAATCTCATCCATGTATTAGTAAAGTCAACCCAGACACCAGGTAATTTAACCAGATTTAAGTCTTGTGCAAACAGCCAGGATACATGCAAATACCCTTTGGATTAACTTACCTGCGGTTACCTTAACCACGGTTAGTGTAACTGACCAGCTTCTTATGCCTAGGAAGAATAACCATGTTAGTTTAACTGAGCTGGAAAAATCAAGTGTGATCAGTTCGTTTCAAATAATTTTCCCAGCGTATGTAGCACATCCTTTGAAACGCAACGGCCGCCTCTCAACAACAAGTACTGTGATGTTTCTTGACAAAACCACAGCAAACATTTTTCAAATCTTCAAAAATCTGATCAGTCTTTAATATTATTGTTATTATTATTTTATTTCTCTCTACAAATTCATGAAAATCACACACAAAAGAGAAACACTTCAACCTTAAAAAAAAAATGGAGAAGGCTAGACAGAGGAGGAAAACTAAACATTTTCTACAACAAAAGGTTCAGTCTGCCAGTAAAATTATTTCTCAAATTCCAGACAGGCAATATACATAAAAAAAGTTTAAAAGATCAAACATTTTTAGTTGTATGGGTCATATCAAGGAGAAAGCTGATGATCATCTGACAATCACTAGCCTAAGAAAGAGCAGAAATGTCAATATTTAGCTGCACACAAAGACGAACTGACGGAGCTACTTTGGATTTGGATCAGATCAGCTGTAGCATTTAGCTTGCTGCGAGGCAACTGTTCGGCTTGGTTGAAATTTTCCAGTCTTGTCACTGACAAACAACTTGGCAGCATACCCCTATTCTTAATTTGGGTCAAAAACTTAGTTTAGCTGCAGCCTCAGTTATTTTTGCCATGTCCAGTAATAATAGTAACAATAACAACATATAGTGCCAAGTCTATTAATAAAAATGTTGAAGTCGCTCTACATAATAATGTAAATAAGAGGAAACCTTACAAGAGCTACCTCATTCCAAGTGGTGTATGACCTCGCTGCGCCATGTTTTCCCAGAATGCCTTGCTCAATCATAACCCCTGGAAGTGTGACTTTTAGATATCCAAATATATTTGGATGATCCATTCTGTGTTAAAGACATACACAGAGCGCACTATCAAAAGAGGCATCAAGTCATAGAGCAACTGGTCCCCTCTCATTCTCCTTTGATCTTGTGATATGTCTAATTGCAGTTTAGGGAGACCATGTAAAAACATGATTCAATTGAAGTGGATTGCGTAAAAATACGTGCATTTTGACACGTGCGTTCTAAGCAACCTACAAGCATTTG
>CM021545.1:4776033-4793738 GCA_010994315.2 Pisaster ochraceus | reverse complement strand
CCAGACCCCAAAAAGCAGGTACACCAGACCCAAACAAGGGGGTACACCAGACCCTGACAAAACGGGTACACCAGACCCTGACAAAACGGGTACACCAGACCCAACAAATTTGCTGGATGTATGCCAGCTATAATTTAAACCAAAGATATTGTGTAGGCGTACACAATATTAATTATACTTCCATGTTTGTATATTAAATACAATTTTACTCAAAACCTGTTTAATAAAATAGCCAAAGGATACAGTTGCGCTTCCACCGATGTAACATTCAGTCGGAATCATAGCGAACTGTGACAAAGTGAAGAATAAAATTCGAGCCCCAAAACAAAGTTGTTCTGACGCTTGAAGCAGGAGCGCAAGATCACAACAAATATTTTTGCGTGCAACGCCCGCGTGAGGGCGCACGCGGTAATCGTAAGCTATTGACAATTCGCTTTGGAGACCGGTTAGTATTACGCTGAGTATAAGGCCTTTTATCCTTAAAAGTGTGATAAAAGGAATTATTTAACATTGGAAATGTTTATGACAATCTTTTTGAAAAAGGAAACATTTGTTCAGAAGTAATGACTCTAGAGAAAAAAAACAAGTACACGAGTTTTCTCATTTTATATTTCATTTATTTAATCATCCTTAATTACTGTTAATTACTGTGATAAAGGACTAGCAAGGTGGAACATGCATAAACAACCTGGGATAACACCAACAATCCACACGCTGTTTTTTCCAAGAGGTGGTGCAGAGTCTTAAAAATATAAGAAATAATGGAATAGTCTTATTTAAAAACAAATTTACTTTTCTCTTTGCAAAAACACAAATACGCTAATTTACAATAAAAATAAATACCCAACAAATCTGTCACGGTTTACACAACCTTAAAGCTAGCAGTACTTGCTTGAATAAAATCTATAGCAACCTATATACAAACAAACATTTCATAATACAAGATAATATATATTAAGGAAACTTTTACCAAGTGTGAATACACATCTACAAACTTCTACAAAGTTTAGGCCTGTGACTGACCAAGGTCAAAGAAAGGTCATAATAAATGACCACATCTAGAGATTGAATAATTATTGATTTTGGAAGAGTATATTTATTATCATCTTGCTTTCAATAAATACACTAAACAACCAACATGTGAATTTTGTTTTCAGTCAGAGGTAAAGCATTTTGTGCATGCTCATTAACCAATTTGGCAAATCAAAATTAGCACTTAGTTTTGGGAGAGTTTTCCCACATGCACTGTCATATTTCACGTGGAATATTTCTCAGGACAATTGCTACCGGTGTCAAAGACAGCTTATAAATGGTAGCTTTCATATTGACATGCTTCCATAAATAGATAGTTCACACTTGACATCACACAGTAGTGTAAAGTCAGCCATATTTACGGGCAAGGACAGGTCATGTTTTGAATGCACAAATACGCGTAAATACTGCGTGCGTCATGCAGGAGTTTGATCAAATCACTTGCATGATTGCTCAGTGAACCATTTGGCTTTGTAGAAAATACAGTACGTTTGAAGCATCTCAAAGCCATACATAGGCCCTTTACAATATTACAGCTTGGGCTTGAGCTTGAGCTTGGGCTTGAGCTTAGGCTTGAGCTTAGGCTTGAGCTTGGGCTTGTGCTCAGGCTCTGTTAGATATTTAGCAAACACACGCAAAGAGAACAAACCCAAATCATGGTTTCCAAAAGGGCCACAGAGAACTATCTACAGGGTCCAATTTCATGGCTCTGCTTACCGTGGAATTCTATGCTTACAGCGCCCTGTAAAGCACTAATTTTATGGGCCTTAAGCACAGAATGACAAAGTAATCAGACTCGAGCCATGACATTGTGCCCTGGTTTCAATCATACATTATCCTGTATCATTCCTTTCTCTTACAGTAAAATAGATGAACACAATTGACAAATTTAGACACACACAAGTTAGTTTGACATTATACCACAATAGAATCACAATACAACCTAAAAAGCTTGGGCTTGAGCTTAGGCTTGAGCTTAGGCTTATGGTAATGGTAGCCTGCAGGTAAACAATGACAACATGGAAGAAGGGGGGATGTAGATGTTCTGAATGATTTTGTTGAACCCTGCAATGTTTTTGCAGACAATAATGACAGCATGGATGGAGGGAAACTTTTTATGGATGTACCAGAGCATGTTGTATAGTAACAATACAATATTTCTGACGCTTCAATGAATTTTCTGAATGCTTGTTTACCACAAGTAACTTGGGCCTTTCATATACAATCGTAAATTACATTCCTGAATTGGAAAAAACATGATCTATTATCCACTTGATTTGCATGCCAATTATGCGAGGATTTTATTGTTACCAGCTGAAATTCACAACAATTTAAAAGCCTAATTATCTGAGATTCTAGATTATCACGCAGACCAACTTTTCCTTTAGATATTTTTATGTTTAAAATCTCACAGAATTTGTCATTTGTTGATCCTCTTGCTTAACTGGTACCCCCATGTGTATTTATAGTCATTTGTTATAGCACATCACACACAATGCACCTGTACATAGGTCATAGGTCAAACAATCAAATCAACTTTTCACAGCACAGACGGAAGACAACTAAAATTAATGATCCTTACCACCAGCTGCTTGTCTACATTACATATTCATACACTTATAAAAAAACCTCACTAACATTGAGGCCTTTGTAAAAAAGTGCAATCGTTTCATTTTCCTCCCTTTCAAGCAAATGTGCACAAATGAGGCTGGTTATCTTTGATAACTAGCAAAATCTCTAGTTTGTAGATTTCTGTAATCCAATAACCATGATTATATCACTAAAAGGTACAGTTCAAAGGTATTAGTTTGAAATTGTCATGGTTATATGAGCAAGCATATATTGAACAATTCATTACACCTAGGCTCTTCATGTATTCACCAATCACAGCCATGATTGTGCAACCAAAAGCCTGACAAAACTCTGACATGGAAAAATCCCATATTAAACAAAAGTAAACAACCTGCTGGCCATTTTGCACTCGAAGGGTATCAAAACACAGTCATTTAACACCATTTCAACTTGAGGCTAGAGACATGAGGACTCGTATCTACTGAAAAATGAGCGCATCACAAAACTCAATTTCACCTTGGAGACCCTCTTTATAAAGATTTACCAGCCCCCGAATTAACCTGTGGCACCTTCAGCCGTGGTGCCTGTGCTTTTGCTGTGGTGCCCTTTGCAAAGTTCCAACACAAATTGCCGTTTTCCTCATAGATGTGCCCCTTACCAGAGGAAAACTGCTTTGCCCCTTCACGAACGAAGTTCAAGGTATGATAACTAGATCAAGTCAGCAAATTAATGAAGTTTCACATTTGGCAAGTATCATTTCTACACACCAACAGTCACATGTAAATTTGCTATGTACATGTTTATCAATTCAGACATGATTTACATAAATCATGCGCATAATTAATTTTACTTCAACTGTTTGAATGACAAGTAACCCTGATGCTATGTAAGGTGGAAGCAGATAGCAAAGATAAACTTGCAGTAACACAATGTAATGAAATCTCCACTAGTATTCAAAAGGGATCTTATCAAATGTGCTTACCGCAAGATTGTCTTTATTATTTAACCCTTTTGAGACCATAGCAGCTGGAAACGGCTTGTACCAAAATCTCCATATCGGCCGCAAACGGCTGCATGATCTGACCTACTTCCACTCAATCAAAAAGGTCAAAGTCAAGGCCATGACCCGAATTGAAATTGTTTGTTTTTCAATTTTAACATGGTATCTATGTTTCTAAAACAAAACAAAATTTCTGTTTTATATTAATTTTTCAGATACTTTTGCACGAAAAATCGTAAAAAAAAAAAAATCAACAATCAAACCATGTCTTAAGCAGTAGTAAATGGTCTGTTAAGGGTTAAATGATGTACAAAGAATTTAAATATTCATAAGGTAAACTACACATATCCACCAATGGCGTGTCCTCGGAATCCATTTTGCAGTCAAGTTAAATTTTTTATACGCAGTCGTTTTGTCACATGGTTACACTTTTAAAGTTACACAAATCTTTAGATTTTACAAGCAAATAACTTTTTTTATCATTGCTCACAGAAATAGGTACAACTCAATCAAGAAGGGCACGGTGTTGCTTCAATATTTCTTAACAAGTAAAAAAGAACAGGAATTTTCATGGCACTTCTTAACCCTTGAGGTAGTCTTGGTGCAAGACATTGTTGTTCACTACCACTATTAATCTTGATTCTCCTTTTCAACTCACTACATGTATCATGCATACAAGAACCATTAAATGGTAGAGGGAGCTGTTACAAAAACCCTAACTTATACCATCACCCAAGGACCACCACATTGCTCACTGATGGATTTGTGGCTTCCAAAGAATGCCCTCTATTGGTGGAATTGATGTGATGTTTACATCGTCTTCAGTGTGCATGGTTTTACTAACAAAACCGTAAGAACGTCTAGCACCAAGACTACCCTTGAGATGGAAAGAGGAAGATAAAATGGCATGTTTGTTTTTTACGTACCAAAATTTATCTTATTGATTGAGTGCAGGAATTAAAAAGAAACTAAAAAGGTGAAAAACAAAGTAAGTGCGAGCAAATGTTTTTTTTTAAGATACACAAATGTCTGCTTCGGTAAAAAAAATGTTTCAAAGGACTTAATACCAAAATGGCTACAATGAAACATTGCTGTTCTTATTGTCTGTGGGTATTGTTTCTGGGTTTCCAGCCAGACACACTTCATTTTGTGCAATTTTTTTAAGTCCTGAAAACTTGCACCAACAAAATTATAAAACATACCCTGATTTCAGCATAAAACATACAAAGCAAATCATCACACACATTTTCATTATGGAAACTGGGGTTCCTACAAAAACACATTTCTTAAATTAAACTGCTGGCTGAACTTGTCTTAGAAGGCACTTTTAGGATTGCATTTTGTTCTTTTGAAACAACACACTTGGGTACGACTTTAACAAAGATCTGTTCGCTTCTCAAAATTAGACTAAGCTTTGTGTCACACACATACAAAATAAGTCCCCAGAAAGTTCAGGTCTAAAAAGTGGCAAATGAACACCGATGACATGATCTGATCCAATTACGTAGTTATTGATTATTACACTAAATATGATCAATACATAGGCCCTCTCTGAAACCACGGCTTGAGCTTGGCATTGGGCTAAGGCTCTGTTAAATATTCAGAAGACGTGCGACTTCCATACGGGCTACAATCAGGCCGACGGGTCACAAGCCCAAGCCGTCATTTCAAAAATGGCCATACTTTACTTACACACAGATTTGTCACCTAATGAAACACTTGATAACAGGGCCAAATTTCATAGAGCTACCGTTCATGCACAAAAAATAACTCAGCAAAAAACAATGTTGCTTAGCAGAATACGGTTACCTGTCAAAATGCTATGTCATATGTACGGTTTGCAACTGGTTTCCTGCTTATTTCTGCTATGTGGGAAATTGTTAAGCAGTATTGTCTGCTGAAGCAGCTCTATGAAATAGGGCCCAGTACTGTAGTATATGACACTGCAGTGGTACTAAGCTGGCTCACACATTGTGCATATTCCAGATACACTACTGTCACCAATGATTGTGCACACAATTTGATACCTCACACAATAGTTCTAGGAAATAGTGAAAAACGATACACAATTTTCAGTATATGGACACATTTTGTAACGACCAAAATCAGCTGTTGCGTTTTTTTAAGGTTTTCAGATAGTTTTCTCGAATACGACTACATTTCAGAGGAAAATATTTCCGCAAAAAAATTGTTCCAGTATGAATTTCACAATCAGTAAGTTTTCAGACTAAAATTAAACAATGTTTTTTAGCCATACTAATCCTGTAAAAGACATCTTACTTAAATTATTAGCAGAAATGGCACTTACTGTCCAGTGCATATTTTCACTCTGTTTGCCGACGTACTGCTTCCATTCCAAAACAAGAACATTCCAAGTAAGAGTGAAAAATAAGACCATGGGAAAGAAAGCTACAGCATATCTACCATTTCACCTAAATCTACATAGAATGTTGTGTACAAGGTTTGAAAAACAACTACCAGCAAATACTGCATCTATTTTGGAAAAAAAAGAGAGAAAATGCTAGAATAATTTAGTTACTACTTAAAAAGCATATAATTTATGAGCATTTTTAAAATGTCTACTTCAATATACAATGGCAGTGATTTTAGCATCACCCTGTACACAATGTATTGTTTTCTGTTTCACAGCAAATCATTATCAAGGACCTTCACAAACTCTCCATTGATACTGGATCAATGAATAATTACCAACTATAGAGGGCACTGCTCATGTTATGCGTAGCATCATATGGTGGCCACTTCATCATTACTCATAAATCATTGATGAGGATGTCACAAAATCCATTGATATTGGATTACTGAAGAATAACCGACTATAGAGGGCACTGTTCATGCATCATATTGGGCAACTTCATCAATGGTAATGTGAAGCATACAACAGGATATGTGGTGTAGATACTGGGAACAGACCTAGTGCTACAAGCTCAGGCTGTGTCCAAACTGGCCACTGCAGCTGCTGTTAAGGGTGTTGCTATACTATGTCAACAACCAACCTTCAACCCAGCTGCAGCCGCAGTTGACGGTTCGGACACAGCCCTGCACTCTTTATGTTGCTGCCAGTGGAACTTGCATAAGGTGGAGAGATGCCAACATTCTACAAGCAACTCATATTTGGTTCATCAAGAGAAGCATAGACCCCTTGCATTGGCAGCCACCACTGAGTTCAAACAATGACCAATGATAGATCTTTACTGACCTCAGTGAGGGCGCTTGTGCTATTCCATTGCAAGGGGTCTGTTACTTAGAAACGGAAAATGATTCCCCTAACGACAAAGATGGCAAGTGACCAACCATAGATAAGACCTACAGCCCTAACCAGCACATAAGGGCCAAATGCCAAAACCACATGGAACGAGTCAAAGAACCACAATTTGGTGACAGAAACCTGCAAATAAATACTTTTATCCCGAGCACAGGGTTGGGAGTATGTCTGAGACTTGTAGACTAATCCGAACACCCTTGTTTTGCACTCTTGCTACCCCTGCATGTGTAATGCATGAAGACTTCAACACAAGCAGGTAAATCATTGGGTGAAAATGCCTGTGATGTGAGGTGCAGTGTACAGAATGGTGTCTGCCCAGTAATGGCAACACCTTACAAACGGATACACTCAACTATATCGAGAATAGTGAATAGCCTTTTGACCGACAACACTGATACACAAGTGTAAATGAAATCTGAATATTGAGACATTGCTCGTTCATATAGCTAATTTTTCAGCTGTACATGTAGAAATATTAAACCGGAAAAAGCTGTGCTGTTCGGTATATAACGGTCATACACACAGATGAATTGGCTTGGAGAAAAACCAATGGTGCACGATGCACTTTATTTCAATCTGATAGTCGGCCTTTATATTTCACTTCTAGAATTTGACCTGCTGGTATTCAAGTGATGAAGGAAACTTTACAATGGCATCAGCCAACCAGAATGGAATATGTGACCACAACTTAACACCTCTTCTAACCAATACAAGTTTCAATATGACATGAACCGAAACGTTCAAGTCCACTTTTTTACCCAAACTTCTGACCTTCCTCCACTAATGAAAGAATAAGGTTTCGATTCATGTTAGTATTTGGATAGTTTTACACCCTTAAAATTATCCCCATTCATTATGGGACATTTTCTTAAACCTTTGGGAAATTTTGCAGCGTCTCCAATCAATATCCCATCCAGATGCAGTCTAGCGGTTTTCTCAGATCAAGGCTCAATTTCATGGAGCTGCTCAAGCAGAAAATCTTGCTTAAAAATCTTCTTGCTCAGCAAAAATTAGCAGGAAACCAGTCACAGATTGTACATGTGACATAGTGTTTTAGCTGGTAACCTTATTCTGATAAGCATATCTTTGTTGTGCTTAAATAATTTTTGAGGCATTGCATGGTGAGTCTAAGAAGTCATGTTATGCTTGGAAGTTCGTTATGCTTAGCTACTTGTTTGCGCTTATAAGCAGATTTTTAAAATTGAGGCCAGGTACATGTAGTTCCTTCTGTGCTCGTTTCACTACTCAGTAGACAGTCACTATGCCAATGTAAATGCACAAATTTCCCAACTTCCTGAAAGCACTGAAAATCACAGCAAAGGCTTAGAGATAGCTGCATCTCCATCACAGACCTCCGATGAAATAACCAGAATAAAGACTCGGTTCTTGGACATTTCAAAACCATTTGTGATTGGGCCAGGGGTCGATTTAACGAAGAGCTGCGATGCGTCGTATCTTAAGTTACGATGTATACGCGTCGTGAACTTGCGATGTGCTCCCCCATCGATTTCACGAAACTTACGATGCATCGCAAACCCTACGATGCATCGTAACTTAAGAAGAGCTTCGTGAAATCGACCCCAGTTGTGATTTAAACTTAAACAGTGTCTAATATAATGAGTTGCTTGGTCCTACGTGGGAGCTTAATTTGGAAGTATGTTGCAAATTTCACTTACATGTAGTTTGGGACAAGAATTTACAGTTACATAAAAGGCGATACACAGCCATTCACAATTTAAGGTTATTGTGTATGACACAAATTTACTAGGCTTTTTTGCCAATCTTGAGGTTACTATACATGTATTTGTCTGTACATGTATAGAATTGTAGCTTGCCCTAAAATATGTGATACCTAAGGGATGTTAAATTTGCATCAGGGATAAAGAATATTATCCATACACTGAAGTTTGCAAAGCAATGTATACTTTTCATGAGTTCCAACTACTTTCACAAGACTCAGGAAAGTACAGAGTATACAGTGCTTAGTGTATGTGTAAAACACAAAAATAATATTCTTTATCGCTTAAATACTGGATTCGAACTGCCTCTTACTACTGGGCTAGCTCAGTGGTCAAGTGGTAAGGCATACACTTTAGAATAGTAAAAGACGTAGGTTCACATCCCACCCGAGTCATGTGCCTGTGGGTTTTGCTTTAACAGGACCCAAGAAAGTACTGAGTGTACAGTGTTAAACACACATCGGTGTATGGGTAAACACACAAATAATATGTGATGTAGATGTACATTTACATGAAGCAAATCCTTTAGTCTGCTGAATTCAAAAAGTATCATTTCCTTTTGACCAAGAAAGTCAATGTACCAGACGTATCAAATTGAAACTTGCAGATGGTTCATTTTACTTACAGGGGGAGGGGCTAAAAGAGTATACAGGGTTGGTCAAAGTATTGCCACAGCTTGAAAGGTGCAAATACTTAGTAGTTAAGGGGCTTTACATACATGTATGTATAGAGAGTAGGTCCAAAGTGTGATTTTACAAGCAACTGTGTTACTAAATAAATCACATCTGCCAGCAGTCATGGCTTTGCTATTTATAGGGCGTCAAGACATTATAAAGACAAAAGTGCTTGTTACAACATGAAACCATGCCGACCTTCTTCACAGTAATCAAGAGAGATTTCTTTAAAAACAATATATACAGCAGAAAGTCTTGATTTACATTTTAAATATTAAATATAGTTAGTGAAATCACCAACGAAGGTAATGATAGAAAACAAAGTCTACAGTACACCTTTTCCCTGTCAATGGCTGCTTAAACTTTCCTATACGGAGTCTGTGACAATCAGAATGAGGCTAGAGGTAATTTAGACTGGTGCCTTTGACTCTACAACTCACCTTATTGCCACTGCATGGCCATTACAGGGTACCAAACATAAATAAGTTATTGACAGGTGGGGGGAGGGGTCTGAACCCAGCAAGATAAAATACATTCTAATTTTAAACTTTACTTGTTCCGTCCCTTCCCAACAGTTAATAGAACATTCCAACTCGTCAATCACACTGACATGGATTGACAATTTAGACCCCGCCTTCTTCAACAACTCATTCAAAGCTCTATGTGACATCATGAACAAACATGATGTACCAAGCAGCTCCGTCAAATATCTCAGAGTTGTCAAAGACAGACAGGGACTAAAAGCCAGAGACCCGATTCGGAGAGCTGCAAATCAGGAAATATTGCATAACAAAATTACTTGCCAAGTGGTGACAGCCATGCAGCCAGTCACAAAAAGTTATGGCATTTTTGTTGTGTCCCACAGCCAATTTCATAACATGTACGCAGACGTTTTCTGCTTACAGAGCGGTCCTTAGCAGAATTCACTTTCATAATCTCTATGTACTGAGCAAAAGGCATGCAACTTGTAGACGAGTGGCTCAACAATACAAACCCATCTTTTGTTACCGAACAAGAGCTGCCAAATCTTCTTTATCGCTTATGAAATACACACATTTGTCTGCTAAAATGTTCAAAAATTGGCTTACCCGTTACCAACTTGTGTGACATTGGCCGCTGGTTTTTCGCTAAGCAATTTTGTGTTCTTGCAACTTTACAAATTTGGCCCCTGATGGAAGGAAAGTCTTTTTTCACACTGACATGTCAATGATGTAAATTCTGTCTCACCAAGATACATCAAACTCTCCTCAAACCATAACTTGAGTTGTTTAAAAGGCAAATTTCTGCCAAACGTAACTTGTTTGGTACTGAAAAAAAAAAAAAAAAAAAATCCAACATACCTTTAAAAATGTACAAATTAAGAGAATTAAGGTTTGCCGTTAAATAATGTGATGAGATCTTGTAGGGGAGCAAGCTCCTTGGACTCAATAAGGTTAAATTCCTGGACAAAGTAGATGAAATGTTTGAAGGATGTGTTGAGATGTGCCTCCTCTCTGAGCTTGACAATCTCTGAGAAGTGCTGATGGTAGACGTGGGCGTAAACCCGAAACAGACGCTTGAGTATCGTCTTGGCAATGGTGGAGAAATTCTTGGGGAAACTTACGCCTGGTTTGAAAGGAGTCGGGAGAAATGGACCAAGATGTTATTATTGGTTTGAAACTTGGGAACATCGATTTAAAAGTTGTGAGATTTCTTTTAAAAAGATTTCTGATGACAAAATGACAAATTGTGCAACTGGAAATGAGCAAGTTCAGCTGGCCAAGTAATGCCGGCCTAATCCTTAGGAAGGAGGCAACGGGAGACTTTTGGGGACACTAGGTGGCAGCAGACTTACCAGGTACATGGACTACTTCACAAATACTTAGTACACGCACATTAGCCGTAAAAACAGGTTTATGCTGGTCTAGATATTGTTATCCTTATTTAACCCAGCAGCACCTCTTTTTACACCTAACGGGCGCATAAAATGCATTGGCGAAGTAGTTTGTTCGGGGGTGCCAGTCAGAAGCCATTCAACTGTTAGCTGCCATGTAGCCAGGGATCACACCCAAGTTTACGATACAACCTAGAAAATCCTTTATAAATGCATGCTCCAAATTATGTACGCAATGGAAATTTACCCGGGAAGTCTTCTGCCAAAGACACAATTGCCAAGACCAAAACTGGAGCCCACATTCTGACAACACCCGATGCTCTAAGCCATTTAGCAAAGCTCATTTTCAAAAAACACATGAAACTAGGGCTTTCATGGGAAAAATCCACAAGACCGCAGGCAGGGCTGTGTAGCTCAGAAGTGTTACTGGACCAGAATTTGTTTCACAAGACCAGGTTCAAAATGAGAAAAGACATGAAAATACCAGAAGAATCAAAACAACAAAGCAAATTTACCCTTTTATGAGAAGAGGAGATTGATCTCATTTGTCTCATCTATTATGGGCGAGTATACTTTGATACTCAATAGAGTTGAAAGACATTTAACAGACTCAAAGGCAATATTTGAACATCATCTTTTTTCAATCTAATGATGTCAAATTGAAAAACACAAGACTGCCAGACTTGTCATGAGTCATGAGTTTATCAGCCCGACATAAACCACTGGCCTCCGGGCAGCTGTCCAGTGTAAGATTCAAGCCCTGACCAAGTACCTCAGTTTGTAAAATTTCCTGTCATCTAATATGAAGTAGTCAAGATTCTTACTTCAAGATCTTTATCTTTCTGCTATTTCACCCAGAAATTAATTATAATAATAATACTACAAGACATTTATATAGCGCATAATGCAGAAACCTCTATGCCCAACACAAAATACAAAAACGATGAAATGAAATATATCAATCAATTTTTTACAGAAATATAGAATTGCAACAAATAAGTCTTTAAAAGTCCCCTGAAAATCAGACCATAGTCAGCTTGGTGAATGTAAACAAGTAGGTCGATCCATAACGAAGGTGTGATGAAGTTAAAGGCTGTTTTGGAGTTGGCAATTAAATTTTCTCAAATAAATACTGCACTGATCGCTGCAACAAAAACAAGTCATAAATATGTAACAGCTGTTGGAATATCAAATTGTACGTCACGTGATCGTGTACTTCTCTTTAGAAAAAAACAGATCGTCAGCCATTTTTTCGCTTTGGCGACAAAGTGTTGAAAGTTTACGGTTGATTTTTTTACCTTTATGAGTGAACAATCAATGTGTGTGTTTATATAGAGCTGAGGTAAGCTGGTTTGTGTATGGTTGTTGATTAAAAGGGGGGAGAAAATGCAATTTGGGTGAAAAAATTGTAAAGAATGTGCCGTGAATGTGATGATTTTGTCCTCCGTCTGCTGACAGAAAGCAATATCTATTTTTTACATGGGCCCTAAGTGCCGACCTCCTAACTTTTTACGGTGTGATTTCTGATGTTTTCTAAATTAAAAAAAGAAAGCTTAATGAAGAATACTTTGTTTAATTCGCTTGCCTGTTGGATTTCTTAATTAATTTTTAATAGGTTTGGCTTTAATCACAAGGAAAAAACAATGTTTTTGTCAATAATATTTATATTTTTTTACTTCCAATTCAAATCCCGTTTTCTGTATCAAGGGGCAGATTCCGCGAATTCTGTCGGTTTTTCGCGATCGCCGAAAATCATTGGCCCTAATCAGATATATAGTCTGATATAGTCTGTACAGATTATACCCAATATTTGTGTTACTATTAAGACAGAAAACCACGAACACACGTCAGACAATCAACGTCTCTCTACCTACCAATCTTTGACGGGAATATCATCTCGTCATCCAGCTGGTCTTGTACCCATGTCATTAGATAATCAATATATTTAGGCGCTGAGCACTTGATGGGTTTCTTGACTGTTTGGCCATCAGCCCAATGGTACTCATACCTAATGATGAAGAAATAATATTGGGTAAGAGTGACAATCAAATCGTTTGTTAATGTTTTCTCAAATAACCACAGTTTGCCTTAACTCAGGCACAGAGCTTGCCACATAAAAAACTTCAAATGCTATGTTTGTACAGGCATAAATCTATTGATCAGTAAATAAATCAGTATGATCTATTGTCTTGTGCAAAGTATCTCCCATTTCATTTCTGGGAGTACATGAGGAGGCCAACCCAAGCTTACATCTGAGGAAACGGTCAAGATGGAACACTCCTCCAGTCCCAGCAGTAAGCAGCCAGGATCTCCATAGGGATGCCATCTCTAGTCTGCATCCCAACGGACTGCCACAAGGAACCCCTCCTCCAGTCCCAGGGATGTCTACCCAAGCTTACATTCTGAGAGACTTTCATAGGAGGAAGGACCCCTACAAGGAGTGCATCCTGGGCTTGCATTCCAAGGGACTGTCAGTGTCAAGGCAAACCATTCCTCTAGTCCCAGTGGTCAGCAACCAGGCCCTCAATAAGGCTGCAAACCCAAGCTTACATCCAATGGGACTATCAAAGAGAACCCCTCCTCAGGTCCAAGGAGAAAGTAGACAGACTACCAACAAGGACACAATCCAAGCTTACATCCCAAGAGACTGTCACAGAGCACCACTCCTCCAGTCCCAGGGTTAAGCGTCATGGTTCCCTACAAGAACGCAACCCAAGCTTACATTCTGCCAGACTTTCATAAGACTAATCTTCTCCATTCCCAAAAGTAGCCAGGCGTCGATTTCACCAAACTCTTCCTAACTTAGGATTAATCTTAGGACTCAGGACGAGTCCCAGGCTTGCACTGTAACATGTAAACCTTAAGATTAATCCTAAGTTGGGACTAGTTACTCGTCCTAACTCGAGATAGGATTAATCCTAGCGTTTTGTGAAATCGGCTGCTGGTTCCCCGACAAGAGAGGCATCTCAAGCTTGCATCCAAAGGGAATGTCAAAAGGGAAGCCCTACTCCAGCTCAAGGAGTAAGCGGCCAGATTCCCTGAGGATGCAACCGAAGCTGACATCCCATGGGACTATGAAGGGGGAACCCTGTTTCAATCCTTGGAGTAAGGATCCCTACATGGAGTCCATCGAACTTACTTTCCAAGAGTTCCAGAGGTCAGCAGCCAGACCCTCAACAGGGCTGTGAACCCAAGCTCAGTCCATTCCGAGCTTACTTTCCGAGGGACTGTTAGTATCAAGGGGCAACCCCTCCTTCAGTTCCAGAGGTCAGCAGCCTGGCCCTAAACAGAGCTGTGAACCCAAGGTTACACCTAAAGGGACTATCAAGAGGAAACCTTGTTTCGATTTCCCACGGGTAAGCAACCAGGCCCTCAACAGGGCTGCAAACAAAAGCAAAACTTCATGTAGTCCAAGGAATGCAAGTAGCCAAAATCCCCACAAGGACCCAACCAAAACATGCATCCCAAGGAAATTGTCAGGGAACTCCTCCTCCAGTCCAATGGTTAAGCAGCCAGGCCCTCAACATGACTGCACCCCCCCACCCTTGCATCTTTCAGTCTTTCCAACGGACTTTTAATCAAGGGGTTAACCTCGTCCTATGGGCAAGTGGCTAGAGTATCTTCAGTGATACCAACTTAAGCTTTTCATTCCTAGAGACTGACGAGGGAATTATTCAATTACAAAATTCCCATTGCACACAAGTTGAACCAAACTTACTTTGGACCAGCCGACATAACGGGGCATGATTCAGCTGTGCAGAACTCTGTGATGGTACCGTACAGCATGTTGATTTGATTGAAGAAGTCCACCGCTACAAGGAAATGTCAAGAACAAGAAAAAAAACACATTAGAACCAGTGTGATGCTGCTCCCAGGGGAAAGTGATTGAATTGTAAGATGTAACCAAAGGATGCCATGACACCCCCACTTCAAGTTTTATACGTAAGGGTCTTGTAATAGTAGAGGTCAGGCATGATATTTGGTCCTTGTAAAAAAGTAGGCACAGTCTTATCGAGTTCAATGGCTGACCTACAGGTGCACATGGTGTAGGCTCTAAATTATTCTGTTTTTCTCCCCCAAGGGCAAACAAATCGGAAATCAGACTAAAGTAGGAATACTGGTAGGGGTATACTGACACTGTTCCAGAGCTGCCAACATTTGCATCTTGCAATCAGGGAGATATTTAGAATTGCATTCAAAATAATAGGGACAAAGTTTCCATAATCAGGAAGATTTTCAAATTGCTTCCTCAGGACATGGAACGATTGGCTTATTTTAAGGGAACTTTCTGCAGAATAAGGGAGAGTTGTCACGAGCCACAGTACTCCAAAACCACTGAAACAAGATTCAAGTAATAACATAAGGCGTACCGTTACATAAGATGCACCATGGCTGCTCACACAGATGCCTGCCAGGTGCCACCTTCGCTGTTGGTACATCACCACATACAGAAGTCATTGTGTAGGTACATGATACTTACCATAACATAAAGGGATCATAATGTTTAAATCATGAAAATGACTTAAATATAACTTCTGGGGTTTTTTTTCATTTTTATTTTGAAGATTTTTTTCTAAAAATATTGCTTCCTGGCTTTTTTGTACACAATGTACACACATTTGAGTGCACCCAGCTCTGTGCTGCAGTCACTCTGTGGACATTCATGTGTACACTCAAGGAAAATCCTATTCTTCAACACTCTAAAAAAAACACTCTGTGAACATGTGTAAGTCCACTTAGTGTTTCAAGTCCCTACATTATGTGAACCTCTTTTGTTCTCAAGTCCACACTTCGAATGTAGTGTTAAAACACAAACACTTGTGGTCTGGTGGAAGTTTTGGTCCAGTGAAAGTCGAGTTCTGCAATACCATTCCTAGTTCACAATGTTGATCTGAATTCACAAAGCGGCACAAAATGCTGCTGTCTTCAGGATACTTACTATTAACAGCGACCCATTCATTCTGGTCTTCACCATCTGGTAGGACTACTGCCAGTCTAAGGTTACCACTGCCTAGCGTGGCCTCTGCATGTTTCATCAACTCATACTGATGTGTCCCTTCTGGAATGTTCTTTTTGGGTTTGAAAGTCTTCGTCGACCGACTCCCACTGTAGCAGAGAGGTAAAAAATCAAAACCAGACAGAGTGTATGATAAGTCAACAGTTGGAAAAGGTGTTGTTTGCAGTAGGGTAGTAAAAAGGAGTAGCTACAGTGGCTTGTACATGATGCAGCTGTACATGTAAGAATCTGTCATTGTTACAGCTTCGTGCCTTTGTTATTCAAGCAGGCCTTTTAACATCACATTAGGCATTTTACGACAACCAGTTCCAGCCAATCTAAAAAAAATAAAGCGCTTATCGAAAACTAGGGTGTGATCCCTGGCTATACAGCAGTTAAAGGTTGAATCAGTTCTGACTGGCACCCTGAACAAAGATTTTGACAAAATAGAGAGACCACTAACATTAGGGCTAGATAGCTCAGTTAACAGAGTACCAACACGTTAATTCGCAGGTCGCAGGTTCAAGTCCCACTCTAGTCAATTTTTCTTTGTTCAACCTAAAATTATGTACAATTTACCCAGTCAGGTTCCCTTGTGGTATATTACTTGATAGACTAAAGAACATTCACATTTCAATTAGACACAATTTTCTCTGCCCAGAGATAGTAAGAGGCAGGCACTGTCAGAAAAAAATGTCTCCTGAAAAATTGAGGACGTCCATTGTTACCTCCAAGCTGTATGAAAAGATCGCCATGTGACAAGACCCTTACACTGTGTGTATAACACTTGAAGGTCCCTTGGCAATTTCCACTTCAAAAAGGACATGTTGGGGAGACATCTCCGCATTGCATCAAGTCCAAGACAGAGACAGAGATCTTAAGTAGTTACCTCTCTGTTATTTCAGGCCTGTACTAGAGCTGCCAACATTTGCATCTTGCAATCAGGGAAATTGTGTACAACAATCAGGGATGTATTTAGAATAACATTCAACATAATAAGGAAAAGGTTTCCATAATCAGGGAGATTTTACAAATTTGTTCATCAGGAAATGGAAAGATCGGTTTATTTTCTGGGAACTTTCAGCAGAATCAGGGAGAGTTGGCAGCTCTGCTGTATACATGTAGGTCCCATATGAATCTACATTCACATGTACATAACCCCCATAGATGTAGACACCCCTTGGTTGACGTGGGACAAATTAAGAGGTGCCTACAAGCCCTTAAGGATGGTTTGGTTTTGAGATTTTGTGCCACAAGGTCAGAAATCAATGCAATCTGATGATCGTTTAGTGAATGCATAATGAGATAATCACCTTTAATGTGACATATGACATACATGGTATATGGAATAATATGTCTGTGGTTTTTTTTTTAACAACTTGGGGAAAGTACCGAGCTGTGAGTCAAAGTGCTTATCACACATCAATGTATGGCTCAAGCAACAACAAAAAAATTCTTTATCCCCAAAGCAAATTTAACATCCACTATATTCGTTGGGGTACCCACTGCTAAAATGTAGGATTCGAACTGCCTCTA
>CM021545.1:4756056-4772909 GCA_010994315.2 Pisaster ochraceus | reverse complement strand
TATAATGCATTTTGAGAAACTTTTCATTTCAAAGTACTGCGGTTATGGAAAAGTATATCACTTTTTATCCCCCAAAACTGGAATCTGATAAGCGTTACGGCCGTAACGCTTCTCAGATCGTGTAATCCTATAGGGAATATTCTTCCTGCATGGAAATATTCACTCCGGTTTTTCGGTGATATCTAAAAAACACGACCACCTAATGAAGTGAAATTTTCACAGGTTAGTTTTATTGTATATACCTACAATTATATAGGATTAAAACAATCAAACAGTTCCAAAAACCAAAGGTATACTTAGCCTTTAGGCAAATGTTTCTGTTACAGTTAGCATGACAATTTGCTTACCATTAAGCAGTGCTATTAAATTTGTCCCTGATATTTGTTCTAGTGAGGGCAAGGCATTTTTTCCCTCTATAACAGAAATGTGAATTGATAATAAAACATTTCAAGGGACACCAAGGCAATGACCAGGGGCATAGATGTACTTGCCTCCAACACCTCTTTTAAGTATGAGAAATGCACATCACTTTAAAATATATGATGACCAAGACGATGGGACACACCGAGCGACGTGTACTTCATATCTAGGTTAGAGGCAAAGAGCCATTTCAAGAAGAATCCTAAGATGAGGTGAAATCCTATCCAGGGATTCAGGAAAAGCACAGACCTGATTATTACGATGGATATATCTGTCTGCTCTTGGAAGTTTGTCTCTTATTAAAGCACGGATGAGTTTTGACAAATGAGAAAACTCCTGGAAAATGGATGGTATTTAGAAGTTTTTTTTTAGTGTGTGTGAGGTGGACGAGGTTTCATGCATATTTTGTGTTTATTGTTCAACATTTACAAATGACAAAGATCTATGTGTGAGTTATATTTATAAAACAAAATAACATTTCGTTCATGCATTGTGGCAGAATACACTCACTTGGTGAAATCTGGCTTAAATTCCATTTCAATCGACTCCACCTCATGAAATGGAACAGTCCAGATTTCAATTAATCAAGTACTCAAGTTGCAAGGAAATTATGAAAGAAAAAAACACCCTTGTTGCATAGAATTGTGTTCTTTCAGATGCCTAAGGAAGGCGTCATGCCTGAAGCCTTTCTCAGATTCAAATTTTGGGGTGAAAAATTACCTCCTTCTCTAAAACTACATTACTTCAAAGTATCCTTCCATTAAAGGTAATATACATGTACAGGGTTAGTAATGATACAAAACATCACTGTTTCATTTTAGTCTGAAAGCTTACTGGTAATGAAGTTCATAATACAGTAACATTTCTTCTGTGAAACATTCTCTTTGAAAATAAAGTCATATTCAAGGAAACTGTCTCTGAAAACCTGAAAGAATTGCAACAGCTGATTTCGGTTGTTACAACCAAAATTGAAGACAAGTTTACATGCTCAACATTGTGCATGGTTTTTCACTATTTTCTCTATGAGTCACAAAACGGATTAAGCCAAAATTTTCATTTTCATTTCATTTTGTTATTTCATTTTATATATGACTGATCATACAAAACATGACCACTGTCTGTGCTTATTTTGACAGCTCTACCAATCCTGTATAATACCATTTATGTAAACTTAGGTTTTTCACTTCCAAATCTCCTCCTAAAAGTTCAGAAGGTATATAAATTTTAAAAGGGGGAAATATTTTAAATCTTGTAAACAAAAATATTTCTGGTCCAGCGAAAGTTCTAAACTACTGTTTTCTAATGGAGAGTTTCTTGTAACTTGAGCCTTGTGTGTGCCCACAGTTTATATAAATAGCATGGTTCTTTCAGGAACAGTTTTGTTTCTGTGCAGTCTCCTGCTGAGTTTAAAATGTCATGACGTCTTCTCCGTTTTTTGTCAACATCTATAGAGGACCTATCAAGAAACCTCAACATCTTTGAGCCTCAAAACACAAACTGCACAACGTACACCTTTGAAAATTTACAATGGATTTTTCATTTTTATGATTCCAAAACACCTCTCAGAGATCAGCAAATGCCTTTCCAATGTTATGGTTTTTTTTTACAACTTAATAATACTAATAACTGGATTTATATAGCGCCAAATTACCTAAGGATGCAAGGCGCTACAGGGAGATAGAGACAGACAAAAATAATGGGGACAACCAGCTACAAGTTGGAGAACAGGGTGTGTTGCCAAGGACATCTTGTAAAAGATATTTCCTGCCCAGAGAAAGATCCGAACTTAAGTGTACAAGGCTTGTGGTCTAGTCACTAATTTCTTGCTATTCAAGCATTGTTTCCGTACTAGGCTATACCATAAACTTCACAACAAAATCAAGCAATTGTGCAAAGAGTCCCCTTAAAAGCAGGGGAGAGCAATGACCATCTCTGAGAGGCTTATAATCGTGAGAGAATGTTGGATGGTAAAGGTTATGAGTGGGCAGGTACAACAGTCTCCTTAATTCTTTTTTCTTCTTCTTCAGTAGAACCCTGTGGACTACGCAATGCATGATTTGATGATTGAGGTGAATACACTGAGCAAGTGCCAGCTATCATGTTTACAGCATGGTGAAATCAATAGTTTGTACGCTTCTAATTTTGTAGTATCGAGGGCCAAGAAGATAAAGGGGGTGTGACACCCCGCCCCTCCCCCCCCCCAATAATTTGTTTCAATTGGCATTTGGAGCCTCAGGCTGTACCCCATTGGTACGATTACTGCTATGACTGTTGCTGAGGGTGTTGCCAAGGACATCCTAGACACAGAAATCTAACGGTAGCCGTATCGGACTTCGGACATGGCCTTGGTTAGCATTTTTCACTTTGAAATGGCGTGGATAACACTATTGTTGGTAGTTAGCAAGATGGTAAACTGCCTTCCATCCATAACACCACCCACCCCTCCCGATAGGGGTGTGAAACCCCCCCCCCCCAATCATTCTTCTCAGTCTACATTTTGAACCTCGGTTTGCATTTTTCACTTTGAATTAGTGTGGATAACACCAGAAGTCTGCAAGATGGTAAATTGGTTTCCATACAGATTATACCCTCCCAAAACGAAATGCCCTTCGGAAACACTACCAAAGAAAAATACCTTGCTTATGCCCCTGGGCAAGGATTATATACGAAATGTGGACCTGAGAACAAAAGAAGTCCAAAAAAGGCAGGGTTTTGAAACACTATGTGGACTTAAACACGTCAACATAGTGTTTCTACAGTGTTGAAGAGTATGTCTTTTCTTACAAGCACAGAACAAAGGAATGTCCACAGAGGGTATATGTAACACAGAGCTACATGTATGTGAGCTCACAGAAGTGTGACTTGAAAATTATACTTTTTTAATTCACTAAAAAATGTGCAGGTGTGGGTTTTTCCTCAGAGGAAGGGGGGTGGTCCACTGAATCTCCTGGGTATTGCATTCCACAAATAAAGACCCACTGTACACTGTGGGTCTCTCCCTGGGATGCAGCTTTCTAAACCTCATGGGTGTCACCCAGGAGGTAACAGACAGGACTAGGTAACACCCAGAATTAGGCAACACCCAGGACGAGGTAACACCCAGGACGAGGTAACACCCAGGACAAGGTAACACCCAGGACGAGGTAACACACAGGAGGAGTGGAATTCTTTAAAGGTGAAGTATGAAGAGGTACCTTTTCACGATGCATTTTTTTTTTTTTTTTCATCCCCTGTGAAAGACAAAAGGGATCATACATAATTTTCAAATAACTTCCTTTGACCTTTCCTTAAGCATGCAGGGTGTGACTTCATGAAACTTAAATATCCTGACTGTCAGGTAGCAATCAATGAATTTAAATGAGTGCCATAGGAGTAAGCTTCATACACTCTCTATCAGCGGATGAAATTGAAACACTAGGCGTGATGTCTGACAGTCTCAGAGACAGAATTCCGCCGTCTTTTCTTCCCTGAATGATGTCATCTTTGAATGCAGAGAGGGGTCTATGAACAAATCCTGAATATTACCGGCAGAATTTCTGCCATAAGAGACTATTCATTCATTAATTTATTAATTTCACAGGTAAAGATAAAATAGTGCAATGGTAAAATACAATCAGAAAGAAATAAACTGACCATTCCAAGGAGTTAAACAAAAAGGTAGCACACCTGAAGGATTTCAAAAATGTTTACATTATCTGTCAATTAATATCAGGTTGATCTTATGGTGCTACAACTGAGTAACATGGCTTTGAAAAATGCAAGATTGTACATTGTAAAAACATCAAATTATAATTATAAAAAGCACCAAATTCATACTAACATTTTATGCATTTTTTTAAACACTGAAAGCACTGTGAATTATAGGGACTAATAAAAAAGCAAGGTATAGAGCTCATTGATGAAGTAGAGCAGAAAAAAAGGGTTTACAAGGGAGCAGTGCTCAATTTCATGAAGCTGCTTAAGCACAAAAAGTAGCTAAGCACAACAAAACTATGCATACATGTGCCAGAATAAGGTTACCAGCCAAACTACAAAGTTACAAGTACAATCTGTGTCTGGTATCCCGCATATTTTTGCTTAGCATAAAATGATTAAGCAATGTTTTCTGCTTAAGCAACTCTATGAAATTGTGCCCAGGTCACACACGCATTAGTCAGTCAGTCATAAGATATCAAATGGTTGGTTTCTTTGTCAGCTTGCTCACTGGGTATTGCATTGCATCTTGGTGAATGCTTGGCTTGGCAACAAAGGTGATGGGATTTTTTCACTGTGTAGAATTCGGCCTAATCCTGCTGTTCACAGCACACTATAATTTATAGAATCTTGGTGTAACTGCAGAGATTTATAAGCACTGGTTTGACTCTTACTTGGTCTTTACTGTATGCTACCTTACAGCACATCAAATGTGTGGGGATTTAGTTCATTCTGATCTAGTCCACCTATTGTTGTTCATTGGGCCCCATTGTAATGCTGTTGAAAACAAATTCTTTCTGAAATTTGCTAGATTAGTTTCCTCACATAGTTTTGTCTTCATCTTTATATTTTTTGCTTTTTCGCTGTTTATTTGCTACTCCGCCCACCCTCTACCACTGAATGCTCATTTCTTTGTGTGGATAGAAATTTTTTAGAACATTACTTTGCATTTTGTGCTGTTCCATCACTGCTTCTTCCACCCACTGTGCACAACTGTTCCATTCCTCTTTCTTCCAAGTAGTGAATTTTGTGCATGGGTTTTGTTTAAAAGAACTCTCCTCTCCAAGTATCTGAAATATTTTATTCTCAAATGATTACTCAGCAAATGTTCACTTTTTACATTATTCTCTCTTTATCATTTCTGTCTTTGTTCAACCTGTCTGCCCCTATGTCCTTCTTCATGTTTACATTCAGTCTGTCTGTCCATCAGGCATCTCACCACAAGCCTCGGCTTCTAGAAGATGCCTCTAGCTTTTTTTTATATACACTATACACTGTTTTGTTTTTTGTCTTGTAAAAAAATTGTGGTTACTTCTTTAATCCGCTTTAATGTATTGTTTAGAAATTTGCATGAAGTATGGAAATAAATATGGGTTAGAATTATGAATGATGCATAGAAACATGCATACACAAAAATCCCCATACAAGATCTACATGTATGCACTATGCAGTACATCCATTTGTAATACACAGGCATCTGCAACACACGCTGACACACACATGTACTTTCTTGCTACGCATAAAGATAAAACTGTGCGAAGCACGTATGAAAACAATGCCCAGCTTTAAGCCCCGGCTCATACATGGAATGGAATGTCATAATTATGCACGACGATGATGACTCTATAACTAATAACACACCAAGGTTGGGTGATGATGCTACAAAGATTAATCATTCACCATGTGGCATGGGATAACAACCACACCCATATTTAATTTATATTGATAGTTGCCTCAAAACAAGCATCCTGTCGTCACTATCCTACGTCCAATTTCATAGAGCTGCTTAAGCAGAAAATAGTGCTTAAAAACTGTTTGCTAAGCACAAATAAGCAGGATACCAGTTACATACATTAATGTACACGTGACATGCTACTTTGGCTGTTTACCTTATTCTGGTGAGCTTAATTTTGCAATGCTTAGCTACCTTTTGTGCTTAAGCAGCTCCATTAAATTGGACCCAGCTTGTTAGTGTCACGTGCGTTATTCCTTGTAATCCAGGCTCACTTTACACAAACTCGCTTAACAGTTTACCAGAAGCCCATAGGAAATGCATTGAGGTGCTTTTTCTCTGAGGAGTTTACGTATACTAATTTTGGGTTGAACAAAGAAAAATTGACTAGAGCGGGACTTGAACCTGTGACCCCAGAATTAATGTGCCAGCGCTCTATAAACTGAGCTATCTAGGGCCCCACATGTATGTTGGTATAAGTCTCCTGATTTTATCAATACCTTTGTTCCAGGTACCAGTCAGAAGCCATTCAACCTGTCACTGCCGTATAGCCATGAGTTATGTATAACTTGAGTGGTGTAAAACAAACAAAGCATGTTTTGTATGTTTTACAAATTTCGGGTGTTTATTGGAACCCAATCCAGGGCCCAACCTGGAGACTACATGTAAGCCAATGAAATGGTTTTGAAAAGGGCAAAAAATTTGACAAAAACCAGATGACAGTACCACGTGGGGGGTCCCAGACACTGTTCAAACCGTTAAGTTGTCTGTTTGTTCAGTTTTTGGTCAATTACATATGCAGGTCTGTCTGTATGTCGATCTGTTTGTTGGTTTGGTTGTCTGATTTGTCACTCGTTCATTATTTGTTCATACTTGCAGTAGACCCCTTGCTGCCAATGCTGAGGTCAAACAATGGAAACGTGCAAGCGTACGCGCGCCACCCAAAACTCTCAGCCAATGGTAGGTCTTACTTAACTGCGGTGAGGGCACTGTTTGGGTTGTGTGACATCATATGCAAGGGGTCTATTGGCTGAATGTTTTCGTCAATCAAATTGGATTTTTTCTTGTTAAACTTGTATTGCTATCTTTTCAGTCACTTCATTACAAACTTACTATTGGTGTGGTAGTTCTTTTTTCTGTTAAAATCTCAGCACTAATGAAATCTTGTATGAATTTAACAATGGCCCAATCATTCTATTTTAATCAGTCCCCCCCCCCCCACAATGCCACTGAACATGTTTACTGTACTAGATACTGTATGCAGTTTCTTCATTAATGTTTGGTCTTAACATTAGTCTGTATTGTCAGTTGACATTACATGCTGATTGAAACAAAGAAGATTGGAAAAAAATGTTGTACATGTAGCTTTCCTTGCAAAAACGAAAAGAAAAAAAAATTGTTTGCGCTATGGATAGAGTTCCTAATCCAACCATGTCTCATCGCTTTTATCCATCATTGATGAAAAGAAAGTAAAGTCTATCCCGAGCCAACATGGCTCATCAGGCCGGTGTCTATATCCGGTTTCATTGGAAATAAACGACTGAGAATGTCCGTGTTTCCCCTAGACAGGAAGCCAGTCTATCACAGGTAACTCCCCAACTCTCGCCGGTACCCATTTCTTGCACTCCTGGGTGGACAGAAGCAATTATGATAAAGTGCCTTGCTCAAGGACCCAAGTGTCATGACTGACCAGGCTGGGATTGAACCCACATTCTGTAAATTACAGAACTTCAACCACCATTCTAGACCGCCAGGCATTGACACCCAACATCATTGACGAAGCTATTCAAAAAAATCCTCAAAACCAATGTTGATTGCCATGTCTTCCAAGCCACAATTCATTACGTATGTACTATATGTGTCAAAGGCACGTGTCATGATTGGCCGGTATGCTGATTACCATAAAAACAATGTGGGAAAATGTGTGACTGTGTTTTTTAATTGTTTATCATAACTCCATGGTTTAATTTGGTTTGGCATTATATCTGATCTCTGAAATTAAACTGGACAATTTACACAAGGGCTAAACTATAATTAGGTATGTTTTTATTAGCTTTGTGACTAGTGCCTAATTATAAAAACCAATTTAATGAGTTTGATGTACATGTACATGTATATTGTGTATACAGTATACTGTGTACATTTGTGCTAGTACATGTAGAGTGCTTCGATTAATTGGGGGCAAAAAAACAACGATAATGTAAATAAACCATTAAAAAAATATACAGAAATGTAAGTTTGCAAGTGGCCTCAGCAAAGCTTAAGCTCAAACTGCAGTTTGTACTGTAAAAAAACAGCAATGTATACTACAGAACTTGATTCATTAAGTCACTTGAACAGCAAACAAATACAAGCAAAGAGCAAAATAAGCTATAGTATCATTATTACTTTATTAGTTTTACCCAAAACTGATGAGAGATAAGCACTGCGGTTGGGATTCAAACCCAGAACCCTGCATTCTAGTCTTAACTATTTGATCAAGAGGGTGAACGGTGGCCAGTTCAACCTCTGCAATTAGCAGTGGGTACCTCAAACAGAAATGCATTGGGGATACAGAATATTATTTTGATTTATCATATGGACTGCTGTGTGATAAGCACTGTATACTCAGTGCTTCACCTGAGAAGTCCTACTATGTCATAAATCAGTATAGTAAAAAAACAAAAGTATTTTATAATAATATTTTTTTACCCCTTATGCAACTGTTACATACTAATAAATGGTGTTGTATAATTTTCAAGAAGTAGATAAAACATTTAGGGTTGAACAAAAAAATTGACAAAAGCAGGATTGGAACCAACAACCTCTGGATTAATGTGCCGGCACTCTACCAACTGAGCTATTTAGCCCTATGTTGGCTGTCTCTCTATTTTTGTCAATTATATCTTTGTTCAGGGACGCCAGTCAGAAGCCGTACAACCGTTACCTGCCGTGTAGCCGGGGATCACACCCAAATTTACAATACAACCTGAGAAGCAGCAGCCAGTAGATCACATTAAGGGAATGCGACTTTCTATTTCAGATAATACAATTTTATTACATACTTGATGTAAATAAAACCAACTTTTGCAATCCTTTCCTTACCATAGAGGGCTTTAGTTGACTGCACTCACACCCACTCTTCCTTACCATTGGCACTTAGTCAACCACGATTCCACACAAAAAAGCACTCAAGCCCCAAACACTTGGCCTTTGACAATGTAGCATAAAGCTGTAGTTTTGTGTAGAATGTTTACCGTCCATAGCCAAGTTTACTAAGGTTAGAAAGAGATGGCTCGGATCTTTCAAATGGTGGCAAAAAACATAGGGTTAGTTGCTATTATCCAATATTCTCAAAATGGAGTGGACATTTTCTGAAATGCCACACACCTAGGGAGTGCGTTCTGTTTGTGTAAAGTGGTTGAACTTACAGGTCTCACTTGGGGGAAAAACCGATCAGGAACTTCATTCATTGACCAATCTCAATGATTTTTGGATTATGTGAAATAGACTTCAAAAATCAAGCCATTTTTTAATACTTATTTTGCTCGAAAATGATACTTTCAGGGTGATAATGGAGTTTGTAACACATTTGCCTCAGAACACGAGCCTACTGTTGGTTGAGAGTGGGTGCTTTATGCTTGAGTGGTCAAACAATTTGGTCACCAATGGTAATGTCAAAACACTGAGGCAACAAGTGGGTTAAGTACACAATGCAAATTTCAATGTTGAAGTGCTGTCATTATTTTTATTTAGCCATCGACTCAAACTAAGTGTGTTGATTATGACTTCACAAGAATTGTTGCTGGTTAGTTTAAACAAACAGCTGACAAGCCCAGTGGGTTGGGCCCAAATTCATAGAGCTGCTTAAGCACAAAATGTAGCTAATCACAACAAAACTGTGCTGACCAGAATAAGATTACCAGCCAAAATACCATGTCACATATATGACTGGTATCCTGCTTATTGTTGCTTAGCAAAGAATATTACTTATATGTTCTGCTTAAGCAGCTCTATGAGATTGGGACCTGGTCAAAAAGAAATAGTTTGTACAATGCCTGTGTAACCATCCCTTTATGGTTAAAGTCAGAACTGTATGAATATTAAGGTATTAATTATGCATTTTAAGAGACAGCTATATAATTCTCATTGCCTGTGTGCATTGAGTGAATTCAAAATAAGAATGTCTTTGAAGCATTCAATAACATATTGACAATTCAAATTGACAATTTGACAATTCAAATTGACAAATCATGTTGGCTTTGAAAAGCTGTCAAATGTATTTAAACTGATTTTCAGACATTGTATTTGGCCCTTAGAAAAAAGTGGGAACATTTTCTCAAGTACAAGGGCTAACCTACTTAGTGTAGGCTGTTTTAATCGATTTTCAGGCTATCTAATCACAATTTGTCTGATTTTTCAAAGGGGGAAAAATCAGAAACCAGACTATAGTAGGTAAAATATCATAAAGCAAAAATGTGGCAAAATGTAGCCTTTTAGCATGCAGCCCACATTTGTAATTATTAAAGACCAATATCCCCCCTTTTACTTACCCAAGTAAATGAAATAAGAACCTGTACAAATTTAAGCTCAATCGGTCACTGTAGTCACAAGAATATAGTGAAAAACCCTGTCATGTTTTCACTGTCTTTAAAAATCAGATTTCCTACTAACAAGATCAAAACTACATTTTGTTACTGATTTCTCAAAAACTGTAGAATTTCAAGTGAAAATATTTCCAGGGAAGTTGCCCACCATACCAAGTAAATAATGTGTAAACCTGTGCACATTTATATTTTCAATCTTACCAATGTTGTGTGTGTCCAACATGGTAAGAATGGAATCGCATTTTGCACGACTAAATCTGTTTTTTAATTTTATGGGTTATTTTTAAGGAGGAAATTAAAATTTTAAATTGTGCCCTTTTGGTTTTAGTCTTCTGCATTGATATCACATAACATACTGAATGGTTGTTTTGCGAAATATGGATGCATATTAAATAGAAAATTCATCGGCATGTAAATCTACTTGGTCAATGTACTTCCTCATCCGATGAGTACACTATGGTCACATTAGAGCACATTCTTACATTGCACCAAGTGAATGACTTGTCATTCTTCTCCATGTTTAATCCATTGCATCCCTGTAACCTTTCGTCCAAAGGTCTATGAACCTTTGAAGAGTCCACTCGATTAAACATTTTCACAGTGCTTGTGCAAATGTTCAATTTATACGCAGTGTAAAAAAATAATGAGTATTGTAATACACTCTACAACAGGAAAACAGAAGAAGGCTTTAAAATGTACGTGGTACTCATGTTTTAATTGTTTGTGCTGTCTGTTTTGCACTGGGACAAAGTAACAATGCTTTTCATTTTAAAAACGCTATAAATTTAGCCAACTTCCGGCTGTGAAACAAGATACTCTAGATATATGTTTGCGGCTCAAAATACTGAATTACAAACTGCTGAAGGCATACATGCACATACATGTACTCCAAATTGGAAACACGTTTTGTGTTTGTGGAGTTAATCATTCGTGTAGCAAGATCTACATGGGTCAGCAGACCAGGAAAGGTAACAATTTGACGCACTAACCATTTGATAATGGACAAAACAGCACACTCTGAGCTGAGGGCGAGGCCATTTTTAATTTTGCAAAGGGCACTTCCATTGGCAAATCTTAAAGTTTATGGAAAAAATTTGAAGGGGCATCAGGGCCATGGCCTCCGTAATTCCAGGCCTGCAGAATATTATGAAGCACTGCATTAGGTTTTGTTTCTGTAAGGCCAAGGCAATTTGTCTACACTATTATAGGGCACCTCTATCAGAGAAATGTAAGGTTGTACTGGAACATTTCAAGGGGCATCAAGGCAGTGACAAGGGGCAAGGAGGCAATTGCCTCTGTGTTACTTACAATAACATGTATTTTAATGGAGCCAAAATAAAATTTTTACAAAAATGCCCCAGGGTTTTCAGTGGATATCACGCATGCAGTACAGCAGCATTCTACTCACAAACAGGAACCAAATAGTTCTTGATACCTGGTATAAATGCCAAATACAGAGACCACATAAAATTAAATGTGCATCTTTATTAGCTGAAAGTACACACTGTAAAACATGACTCAAACAACTCAGACAAAAGTACTTTTCAAAACAACCTTACTCTATTTACACAATTTGTCTCCTTTCGTTTGCCTATACCAATTGAAACCTAACAACACATTTGCATGTGTTACCCTTGGGGAGTCCCTGATGATGTAGATACTTTCTGTTTGGTTCATCGAAGGTTAAATTAAACAAGGTTTGTTTAATAAGCTGAGGCAAAACAGTCTAGAGCACCAGACTCAAGCTCTGGTGTTGTCAAAGTTAGGGGTTCGATTCCCGATCATTGCAATTGTGTCCTTGAGCAAGACGCTTGACCATTAATTGCTTCATCTTTTAGATGGGACTTAAACACTGTAAAGTCCCGTTTGTGATGTAATGCACAGAAAAGAGCCCACTATACTTATCGTTAAGAGAAGGGGTTGGCCGCAGTGTTTTGGGGCATGGTTGGCTGCAGATTGCACTGCATCACCTTTCAAGCCCTCACAAGATATCATCATAAAAATGGGTCTCGTAAAAGTCAAACATACATGTACATACATTATCTCTGTATAGGCCTACTTGTTGGGTGCTTGAAATGCCAATAGATATGACACCCTGTATCATGAATGGATAATGGCAGGCCTGGGCGACTAGAGTAATTCACTACCTGACTAGCTGAAATTCAATAACTTGCGATTTCGACACCAGCCGCGACTATTTTCAAAAACCAAAGATTGACTAGTGAAATTCACTACCCGACCAGTTGAAATTCAATAAGTTGCGACTTTGACACCAGCTGCGACTACCATGACTACTTTCAAAAACCAAAGATTGACTAGTAAAATTTACTACCCGACCAGTTGAAATTCAATAAGTTGTGACTTCGACGCCAGCCGCGACTATTTTTCATTTTTCAGTAGTCGTGGTGGCGGGGTTAACCGGGTTAGTTGAAAAGTGACAGTCACAACTGAGCGAAGTGATCAATAGTCCCGACTCTGACACTAGTCACACTAGTCGTCCAGGCCTGGTTATTGAGTTAGTATTTGTTACTACTACTAAGATGCAAACCTTTATAGTATTCTAAAATATTTGGTGTTTTTTTTTATAACGTTATTGAAACAATTGAGTGCACAGTTTGCAAACTGATGAAGACTCTCAGAGAAATGAGATTGCAGAGTTTATCTAAGATGGGTTTTCAGAGCAAGACAAACTTTAATTCTTTACTTATTCATTTACTCATTTATTCATTATTCTGTTATAATTATATTTCAATTAATAAATGGACTCATTTACAGTGTTATATGGCAACTTCTCTTAGGTTTCATCAGTTCCTTTCATATTTTGAGTTTGACGTGCCTTATGAATTTTAATTTCACACCATACTGTTCATCAGTTTTCTTTTTTTCCTTTTCCCCATTTTTTTACTCTTAAAAAAACTGGTTTTACTTCATATATATATTTATATTTCATGCTTTTAATGTTTTATTTAAACGTTTAACCGTCGATGAACATGTTTTTAGTTTAAGCTTTTTTCTTGTCTGTTACTTTTACACTAAATATATTTTGTTATCCACACTATTTGTTTAATTAACAATCGGCAGCAGGTCTAGGGATCACAGTAATTGCTATAATTTTGTTTCTCCAAGCCCATCTAGAAGTACTGTTTCTTGTTTTGTATTGCTGTGTTGGCTGAATAAATAATAAAAACAAAGGTTCAAAAGTTCCCACATTTCCTTCCTGAATCCTGATAATTTCAAGGAAGATCCTTTAATGGTAAACACTCAAGGAAGTATTGCAACTAATTCTTCCCTATTATGACACTTTCTTGGAGAAAATGGGCTTTGAAGTTTCAAAATTTGACAGGAAAAGGAGGGGTTGAACAAATCTCTGATAACAAATTTGTGATATTGACTCAGGTGTAGACCCATGGATTTATTTGTTTTTCTTTGTACATAGGTTGAGGTGGCTTTGGGTTAGTTTTGCAAGGTGGGTCCAACCAACTGCATTTCCCTTAATTGGTGGTCCTCTGGCCAAATGCCAGTCAAAATACCTGAGGACCAGTCAAAAAACACTCCAAGTGGTCTGACTGGCTAGGGTTCACTGTTGAAAAGCATAGTGTCATTTGAAAATAATGACTATTGAAAAAGCTGACTGACTAGTGAAATGAAAAACTTACTGGTCCTGCTGGCTAGTCACTGAAATTGGTGAAAAAGAAGGAAAACACTAACCTCCTTTGCACTAGATTACCTAAGGAGAGCATGTAGGGCACAGTTACAGTTTGTACACTCCCCCCAAAAAAAAAAAAAAAAACCCCAAAAAACACCCTATTGTCATTTAAAACAGTGTTGATTTAAGATCAGCTGATACAGGGAAAGCATGAGATAACATAGAGCTAAGGGAGATTCCATAACAAAGCAATGTTTGTCTATTTTGTGTACATGTCTACATGTACATGAATTGGGGAGCACATTACAAGTTTTGATAAAAACAGCCATGCAATGTTTAGTGATTTTGATAGGTTTTCTACATAATTGCTGCTTTAAATTAAGCAGATCATTCATATACTAGTAGAGCAAACGTGGGCAGAATCTGGTCTGAATGCACACAGACGCATCTCAGTGTACTTTGTGACTATGTATGTACATTGAGCAATAAATTGTTGTCGGAAATTCCATGATCTGAAGTCAGTTGCAAATCACTAGAGCCCAAAAAACAGTTTGGGTGAGATATTGCTTGACCGATTTCATATCTAAGAATGACAAGCTATCAATTTTTAAGTCATTAAATTAATTTAATTTTTGTACACAAAATTTTGCAGTATCTGGCCAAGGGGCAGGGCCACTTTTTAAAAGAACAAAATATTCTAGGGGCAGGACCACTTTTCAAGTGAACTAAAAATTCAAAGGGCAGGCAACTTTTCAAGTTCTAACAAAATATTCAAAGGGCAAGGCAACTTTTCAAGTGAACACAATATTCAATGAGTATGGCCATTTTTCAAGTGACCCCCAAAATATTAAAGTCTTGTATGTGTGTAACAATGGAGTTATCATCAAGTTTAGCTTCATGATCACAAGAGTTAGTTTTGGTTCCAAGACCCTCCAGTTGTGTAGTCACAAACAGTATGCATTTACGAAAACCTTAACCGCTAGCCTATCTAAACCGCTACCGCCCCACGAACCACTTGCCACCAGAGGGCGCTGTCATTCCTGTAACCCCTATCACAGGAGCTCCTTTGAATGAGGTTCGACGGACGATAGCAGTTACAGGAATTATAGTGCCCTCTTGCGGTAACAAGGTTTTTTCGTAACTATTCGCGATTACACAACTAAAGCGTCTTGGAACCAAGACTAAGTAAGAGTGTATACCTCACCCTTCAAGCAGTTCAATTTATTACTGCTCAATCAGTTTACTGAACTTAACTACCGTACATAACAATATTACACTGGAATGAAACAACTGAGGATTAAGTGATGGAGGTCTTCGAAAAGTTGGTAGAGTATGGGCAAATTTAGTCACCCTGGTCAGTCAGCGGGCATATATGTCAACAGACAGAAATACACCACACCTGTCATTGCTTGAGTTCCAATGGATGACATTAGGAACATGCTCTGGTCAAATGCATTGCCAGCTGCAGTATTATCTCCTAAAGGTCTGAACTCTTTAAGTATCATGCCAGATGTTAGCCACTGTGACAGTGTAAGAGTTGCATCATGGAGCAACGACTTTATCTTTAGCAGTAGGCCCTATAAGCCAGAATTGGCCTCGACTGCACCAAGCACAGACTCTACACTAAACATACAAACAATTATTTTGTATTTTATTAAGTATTTAGGGCCTGAAATTTCCTCTTTGAGAGGGCCAAGGCCATTTATTGTGCAAAGGGCACTTCCACTAGCCTTTTTGAGGTATGGTGGACACTATAGTAATGCACTGTTTGGTTTCGTATGCAGACAAATTTAACAAAACCTAGTAATAGTGTCATAGTGTCCACCATATCTCAAAATAGTTTATTGGAAATCTTAAAGTCTATAGGAAAGTTTTGAAGGGGCACCAAGGCCAAGACCAGGGCAACAGTGGCCATGGCCTCTGTACACACAAAGTATTTGACCAGATACCAGTTGCATAAGCCGAACTACAACCTTTGTTCTTATCGCGTCTTCAAGCAGTTTGTCAATCGTTTTGGTTTGGTTCTTACAAGTTACAGACTTGTGTCGGTAGTAGCCTCTGTGTAATTCCAGGCCTGTCTAGAACATACTAGTTTATGTTGTGGGCTTTGAGCCCAACCTCATTGCCATGGATGGGTAGTGCACCGAATCGATCCCTCTTGATATGATTACATGGATTAAGCAAAGCATGCTGGGATAAAATGGCATGGTCAGATTGATACATGTACACCCATGGAAACGAGATTGTTTCAGGCCAAATAAAAATCAGCTTTTCGCCATCGCACGTGTGTCAGGAGGTGAGATTGAAAAGTTTCAATCATCAAAAATTGTTTTGTAATTTCACTTTTCAAGTTGAATACATTCACCAAAGGGAAGCTGAGAACTTGCCGACACTAAAATAGTCTGTCAAAATCTTCCTGGTTGACAATGTACTTTGGAGAATGTGACAGTTTAGTTGCCAAAATGTACTTTTGCACCTAACATGTTTGGCTTTGGTTTCAGCCAGATTGTCAAAACTTGTTCCACAGTTGAGCATGTATATTTGTATTCTAACATGTTTGCCAAACATGGAGGATGTATAACGTGAAATAATAACTACCCATGCTCAAAGTTTACACTGGACTGCAGGCATGAGGCCAGTGATTCTAGTGCCGAGCTAATATAATCACAACCAGACATGTCTTTTTCAGTCTAATTGACTAATTGAATTGTATTTATATCCCTAAATAAGGGAATAAAAGAGTGGCGACTCGTTCTTAAACGGCCGTTTAAAACCG
>CM021545.1:4708694-4730800 GCA_010994315.2 Pisaster ochraceus | reverse complement strand
GGTTAAACAGATATTCTCCATGGTTGAAGTTTTATATGGCGGTGATATAAAGATCCTGTGAGGCTGTGAGCTATGTTCCCAATAAACACCATCTTTACAGGCAACTTGGGATTTGGCTTTTGTGCTGCATCAAGCATTCTAATTATTGTTCAGAGTGGCAAGTGGCTCAATGACCAACCATGCATTGAATGTGATAGAACTGCCGCGTGCTACACACAGTATTTACGTTTAACGCATAGTTGTGCATTCAAAACCTTACTACCATTGTCCGTGAAGATGGCTAATTTTTTGTTTTGTAACATGGGAACTACATATGTATCTATTGTACATGTGTGTATACATTATTATCCCATTTTCTTAGTTTCTTTGAATAGAAACCCATGATCTGAATCCACCAGAGTCTTCCAAAATACTCCACTCTGTCATAACACAACACCGTGTTTGCCTGGCCCATGAAGAATATTGGCCCAGCACTCCCAGCAGCTGAATTCATATCCTGCTAAGTCAGTCAACTTCCTGACTTGGATTTTTGAGGATTTGGGACTGTCAGAATGTTAAGAATGGCTGTATTTTAGATTAATACACATTGTGGGTTTGTACAGGTACATTGTACACAGATATCGAGCATGAACAGGTATAATACAATGGACTTGCGTTAAATGTGTCCAGCATGAATCACTGATGAATATGGGTAAACTTATTACAAGGTTATTTGTTAAAAAGGTGTTTGCCTGTTTGATGATCTCTTTCATTCTGTATGATTAATTGCTTAATCATAGCTCAGCTGTTTGGCCTGTTTTATGTAATATTGTGCAGTAATCGTCAGTGCATACTCCGCTGCTTATACAGTACATTGAATTTGGCCTTCAAAAAGTTTCCTGCAGATTATATGCCAGGCTGCATAAACACCGATACATGTAATTTTGCTAGGCGAAATTTACTGGCACACTGTGCATCATTACATTACCCACCTTGGCATTCTACAGTTAATATCTTCTCTGCTCATTAGGGTTAGCACAGATTCTTTCTGTTGATTCTACGCTTGATGATGGCAGTACCACAACACTCGGCCTTGATTAGTTGCGTACGAGACCAATAAGCCCTGCCTCCCCAGGTACCCAGCCATAGCAACCGTCTACTCTTAGCATTGTCCACATGGGGATGATGTACGATACCTGCTTTATGCCACAATCAAAGGGCACAATTTATTTTGATTGGGATATTTACACATCCAAATTTTTTTCTGACTTTGTGCCTGAAGATTTGAGAGACAACTGGAGGATAAATTCGGCGTATAGACCGATCCAAATGCACAAGTGCTGCATGCCACGCTGTCATTGATGGGACGCTTGTTATTTAATAAGTTTATTCTACATCATTCTGTAAAGCTTTCCTGTCAGAGAAATTGTGTAAATTCTTGAGAAAGACACTTAATTCACACAAAAGGTTTAAAAGACTGCTGTTTTTCCATGTCTTTGTGTACAAAACCTTGCGCTGCTAGCATCCCGGCAATGGCAGCGCCACATTTGGTACTTGCGCGTGCAGGCTTAAAAAGATTAATCTTTATGCAAACATTTAAATCAAGTCGGCAGATTGAACCTTTAGGTATATAGGAAAATTTACACTTTCCTCCTCAGTCTAGCCTTCTCTATTTTGTATCTCTTTTGTGTGTAATTTTTATTGAACTTGTGTAGAGAAATAAAATAATAATTCTTGGTTCTTTTAGAAACTGTTCCGAACTAAATTGGATATCTTTTGGTTTCTTGTCGCAGATAAACCCTGGGAGTAAAGCGGCCGTCGCTAGCATCCATATTGGTGATTCATTAGAGAAGATAAACGGGCAGCCAACCTACAAGCTCGACCAGCATGACGCATTGAATCTTATACGCAACACAACCTCACAATTGGAATTAGTTCTTTCAAAGTGAGTGAACCCTTGGTCATATTTAACAGTTTCAGGATAATGCTTGTGTACATTGCAACTTTAATTTGCTGCCTCTTCCAATCTCTCGTGCACATTACTGTTGGTAAGCTTTTTAAAGGGGCTGTGTCGTCATGATCAAAGCAGGCCTATGGCTGTACATGAAACTATAAACTCTCACCCAGTAACGGCACACGCACGCGCTCCCTCCGTGTCATATCTATAGAGTGGTGCACACAAGTGCTGTAACTGAGAGGTCATAATTCCATGTACGGTCTCAGGCATGCTTTGGTTTTTTTATTTTTCAAATTTTCTCAATTATTAATATCATAAAAACAATGGGAGTGTTTTGGGGATGCTAGGTGGCAGCAGACTTAGTAGGTAAAGTGCGCATGGTTATTTTGGTGGACCTTGTACACTTGGACCGCGTTAACACTTGATCCGGCAAGGGCAATCAAAGGAGGACCAGATCCTGCAAGGGTGTTCAAGAGCTAGTGTAAACGCAAGAGCGATCAGGATCTGATCCTTCTTTTTGATCCCCCCCTTTAATGCAAGATCAAAGTAGGATCAGATCCTGCAAGGTGGATGAAAAAAAAAAGTGTAAACGCAAAGCAGGATCAGACCCCGCAATTTGACCTGCCAACATCCGGTTTTAGGTTGTTAAAAAAAAAGAAACCTTGTAAACAATGACTTTGCACTGGTCCCATGGCTGCACACATGGCGCTGGTAACCAACAACACGGCAACTGTGCATAAAAGTATTTTGTAATCACACTATGCATTATGGAAATCAGAAAGTGTGGTTTCATGCATCCTCGTTCCCAGGGGTGATCGATCTCGCCGCGCCATTTTTTCCCAGCATGCCTTGCTCGATCATAACCCCTGGAATTGGTTCATTAAAATGTGCTAGAATCTAGCACATTTTAATTAGGACTAGGCCGATCCGTTCTACGCGTGCGCTAAAGTACGGTAACCCGTAAAAGAGGCATCAAGTCAAAAAGCAACTGGTCCTCTGTCATTCTTCTTTGATTATGTGATAGTCTTAACTGCATGCAGTTAAGAGTGACCGTGTAAAAACATGATTCATTTGAAATGGAATCGCGTCAAAATACCTGCATTTTCACACGCGCGTACTAAGCGTCCTACAAGCGCCATACATGCGCTCGAAAGTTTTTAACAAGCGTGCACGCAAAGTAGTCACCATAGGGAGCCAATCAGCGCTGTTTCTCAGTACATCCCAACCAGAGGTTATTGACGAGAGGTATCGATACGGTGCGCTGCCCATGGTAGCGAGGCTGGGTTTCATGCAATCGTTAAGACAAAATGGCTGACGCGTTGGGGAATATAGCCACAATAACAAGTGCGTGTATTACATGTAATTGACCTTCCACATTTGTCCTTTCACACCAGCAGAATGGACTCTCAAAGTGATAACGCAAGGAAAATCACGCCTTTGGTTGTCGCATTTACACTCAAGTGATCTTCCTAGCGGGATCAGATCCTCCTTTGATTCTCCTTGCTAGATCAAGTGTTAATGCTGCGGTAGTGTTCCAAAGTCTCCCATTCAGTTGTTTATTGTATGGTATGAAGGATTATGTACAAATTGATCACCAGCTGGGAAACACATTTGGACAATATCATTCTGGAATGATTGGTCTATTAGTACCAAATTCATACACCTGATAATGAAGTATTCTGATACAATCTGAGTACTGAGTCCAACAGCTGAATACCAAGTACTTGGATCTCTGAGTACAATTATGAGTACATGTACAAATACTTCAGAAAAAAAAAAAAAGCAAAATGAGGTATAAAACTGTTGTGTTTTTAAACTAATTTCTAGACGACAATGTTTGCTTGTTATGGTCTACTTCTTTTTCCAAGGCTTCATATCCTCTATTCCTTGCATTAAAGTGGATTTAGGATAGTGGTATTTTGACCAGGAGTAGTTATATACATGTAAATCGAATTTCCATTGGAGTATCGAGCACATTACTTTGAGGGCAGACGTTTTGTCAGTCGAGTTTCGAGTTAGGAGTTCGAGTACCAGTATTTTGCTAGCTGAGAATAAGTATGAGTACTGTTAAAATGGTATTCAGGTTGTATTTGAGTATGAGTACCAAGCATGAGTACAACACTGGTATTTTGTGATAGTCCCAAACTGTGTAATCTTACATAACGTGTATCTTTAAGACCAATGTCAACAGAGAACTTGAAGGCAGTAGTCAGATAATGTAATGTGGGCACTCTGATGCCATGTGTGAAGCTAACCTACAGATACTGTATGTAGAGGGACATTTTGTTTTTGTACGCGTTCCTTATTTATGTGGAAAAAAGCCCTGGGATATTGAAAGTATGCCAGGATTTCTGTGAATGTCGTGTTGATAAAGGTATGCCAGTGATGCATTAGGCATATTCGTTGGACAATTCACCATTAAAAACATATTGTGACCTGCTTCGGCAAAATGAGAGTAAATTGTTCCAATAATGAAACTTGAGGGAGATGAATGGATTAGTACATGGACACATGTTCTATAAAAGTCGAAATTGATGAAGTTTTAAACGGCCGTTTAAGACTGAGTCGCCACTCTTTTATTCCCTTTCGTACACACCAAATTTTTCTGTACCGGCCTTAATGATCGACGTCTTGTAACGCCCGGAACAACTTCTGAGCGGTCTCAATTTTTGTGTAGTCAGTCGGAAGGCTGACGTGTATATTCACCCAGACATTCCATTGTGTAGCCTGTGTAGGCATGTACCTTACATGCTACATCATCAGTACACTTGGTTTTACCCATACAAAGATGTACAGAAGGTACTGGAATTTATGCTCATAATGTCCCTTTATCTGGTGGCTATTGTGTAACCCCCAATTTTGATTCATGGTGAGTGCATACTCGTATTTTCTCACAAGAGAAAAATAAATCCCAGTGCCTAATATGAGAATCGTTGTTGTCTTTCCTTTTTCAAGTCAGGGTTTTATTGTGGCACAATATTTTCAAAGGAAAACACTTAAATTCCAGAAGCTCTAAAAAGTTCTGAATAAAAATACTGCGCATTTGCACAGAATTTTCTTTATTTTTAACACAAAATGTTAATGACTTACATGATAATAAAAACAATCTAAGTACTGACAAGAACAAGAAAATACCCTTGAATCTGATACTTCATACAATTCTTGTAGGAAAAATAACCAGACTTTGGAATCAGAAAAACTAATCACAACTTTACGGGATATTTTTGTTCACAGGCCACCTCCATTAAATGGTCCACTAATCATCAACAACAACAACAACATGTCGGCGCAGACCAGTTCAAGTGTTACAGGTAAGACTAAGAGTTACTCTACATCATCGCTCTGAGCAAGGAAACCTCGGTAAATTGTTCAAGGGGAACCTTGGCTTTTAATGAGATTTGAAAATCGTTTCTTATTGGATTGCAATGAGGTTTGTGTACTAATTGGATGATTTTATTTCCTTTGCAGATTGGGATCGGGCGCCATTTCTATTTCATGAAGTTTATTTTGTCATTCATGTTGACTATCATTCATTGTAAAAACAAATAATAAAAAGTGAGGAATTGTAATGTGAAGTTTTACATGTAAATGCTCTTTTTAACAGGTTTAGTTGATTATACTACATACAGTATGTGTATGTGTACAGTTGTTTTATTGTTTCCAAAACTGTACATGTACAGGATGTACTTAAATAAAACCCATATTAAAGAACTACAAAGGGTTTCCCAGTTGAAGTTTGAGTTGACTTATAAATCTTTTATTCCAGCAGGTTTGTGCGATCACCTTTCTTGTCATCTAATCGTTGATCAGAATTGACGACAGATTGGCATTTTTGATTTTGTTGTAATAAACTACCCATTTTCTGTTTCAGTTATTCTGTTCAGTCCTGTACCTGTGTTTTCACTTGGACTGCTTTAATGGTGTGGACCCAATTCCATAAAGCAACTTCAACAGAAAACGTGTGCATTTTACACTGTGGCTAATAAGCACCTTCTAGTGTGAAACAAATTAATGTTTAATAGATGTAATAAAAACATTTGGATATACATTATTATTTTGGTTTCGCCTTAACACAGATTTATGACATACAAAAATTGCATACTCAGTGCTTTTCGAGTCCTACAAAACCAATTAAAATCCCCAGACTTCTCACTCAGGTGGGATGTGAACCCACAACCTCCTGCATTTAGAGCAGAAGTCTTAATCACTTGACAGTAGACAGTGATGAGAGGCAAGTTCAAATCCTATGTTGTTAAACAGCTCTTTTAAATTTGGTCCAGACCAGTTCCATGGCGAGTATCCAAATGTTTGGACAATTTAACGTACTGTGAGTTTGACCAAAACAGGCCAACAGAGCGTAAACAACTTCACAGTTGACGACGAGACTGTTTCCGTCGATGGAGTAACCTTCCATGGGTTCTCCCCGAGTAACGTATCGGTTACACGTACGACAACGACTAAAGTTACCAAGACGACAAGGAGTCGTTCCCCCTCACCCTCCAGAGGGCAGAGTGGCTCGTCCGAAAACCTCCACGGCTTTCCGAGAAAGATGGCTGTCCGGTACGATTCGGAGCCTGAAAGTGAGGCTCCGGTGAAGTTCATGTCAGGGGTGATTTGGACGCCACCATCCAGCAAAGGTCAGTTGGCATGACCTGTGTCCCTTGACCTTAAAGCCCAGCATGTCAAAATATGTGACTTTACAACATGGTGCCAGCTCAACAATAATAATGGTTATTGTATGTAAATAACTTGCTCACAGCTGAACTGATTGACTTGAAAATGAATTTGAAGAATAAATCTGCTGTATCTCTTACCCCTTTAATGTTGATTGAAGTTTTCATCAAGATTTTATTGGAGCTGATGATACATGTAGTTTGGATTAGACTGGATTGGGACAAAGCCTAAGCTATTTCCCAGATGGTTTAATGTTTCAACTACAGCAAATCTTGAATCACCGTTTTACTTTTCATTTTAAAGTGAGGCAGGGCAGCTTTTTTTTATCCGTAGAATATCTGAGACGAACATTGATATGAAAACATATTATATCAAGTAATAAACCACAAGGGAAATTGACTGGGTAAATTTTTAATTACATGTAATTTGGGTTGGAACAAAGAAAATTCTCAGAGCCTGGAAAATAGTTCAAACAAAAACAAAAATAATATGTCAACCAGATGCTCAAAATAAATTTGTCATTTTTTTTTCCATAACTAAATTTATTAATCGATCATACTTTTATTTGTTGTAAACATTGAATGACCTCATTAATTTCTAATACTCTATTTCAATCTGTGCATCGATTACATATTTTCATTCATCTCTCACCTCCCTAATTTGCATATTCAGGGATGTACCATCCGCATTCGGTTGTCATCCCTGTCAGATCAAATGGTACGGTCGATTGGCATGAATGTTTTTTTTTAAATGGTTCTCTATCAATTGCGGCATTATAACCAGAGCCCTGTGTGATTTTGTGTTTTTCTCGTTATGAATGACGTTGATTCAGTTAGTTGTGTTTATCTTTAGTTTTTTTTTTTATGCAGTTTCATAGTCATTTTTATTTTCTGCAGTGCATTGAATTTTGATATCACTTCTGATTTTTGTTTTGTTTCTTTTGCCTTTTGGTCTTGCATGTCCCTTCCTACCATCTTGTGACTTCGGTCTTATTTTGCAATCCTTTACAATCTTATTTCATCTTTCATTTTCTAACTACCCCGTTTGTTTTATCATTCATCATTTACACTATGCTCATTGACCCCTGACCTTTGTTACCAACCTCTGAACCCCGTCTTCTACCAGCCCAGATAGTTACTGTACGTGCAATCAACCTAGGTCATCTTCTACCCCCTCCCTAACCCAATCAACCCCCAGTCATATCACCAAAGAGTGCGACCAAATCACGTCCCTGCCACCACGCCCAGGGGAACCGGCCACACGACGGGAACCAGGCCATCCAAAACGTCACCGTAGCAGTTTTTTCATACGACCCAGGTCACGAAGCAGCGATGGTATTTTTTTCTTCTGTTTTGCAAAAGTAGTTTACAAACTTGCACTTTTCTAAAGTACATAATCAGATTGAGGTTACAAGATCAATTTAAACTACCCACACACCATGCACATGTACAGTCATAGAGGACAAATAACTGGTGTACATCTTAGTCTTGGATGAGAAGATAATTTGCACAAGTTTACAGTACCTGATTTTAATTTATTCAAAAAGGAAAAAGAAAAAAACCTAATAAATGATTGTTTACTCTTGGAAGAAAACTAATCAAAATGCTCAGTGTGTTTTGTGATTCCCCACTTATTAAGTTTAGCAATTTTTTGATTAAATTCCACCAAATATTTACCCAATTGAGATACGTAGTAGATAAAATAATTGTCATCATAGTTTGTTAAATATATTTGAATTAACTGTCAATGCCCTCGTGGCTAATCCCTACACACAGACTGCCCAAACATTAATCATATTTCAAAGCGTACTTTCAATAAGAAAGAACCTTACATTTGTTCAGCAATCCATTTCCCAAAGCCCCACCGTATGCCTTTTTGAATGAGTTAGACTGCCGCTGACAATTAGGTCAAGTTGGAAGGCTCCCCAAGCAGAACACTTGAAACTTGAGCGTGACCTTTGGCCCCGGCTCCATCAGTAACATCAAAGTCAAAAACAAAACCTCCCCTCCAATATGTGGGCGCTGGCTTTTCATTTCATTTTTATTTCATGCATGCTGTGTGGTTTGAAATTTCATGATTATGAGCATGTTATGTTGCCATGGCAACCATTATTTGCCCAATTATTATGTTCATACCTTTGGCTTGGTTTTTATTTTCATGGTCTGTTACACTTGCTTTTTATAATATTGGCATAATTTTTTCCTATCAGTACTTCAAAGTTTTTTTGTAAGATTATTGAGATAAATTGAAGCTTAGGAAAATTAATAGAACAAATGATTTCCTTTTGCTTGATTGGGAGATGCTGGTTAAAAGTCGGCATACAGTCCCATAGTAAGCTTTGGTTCAGCAAATTTCTTAGTCTTTTTGCACAAAATATTCTCAAAACTGCCCCAAAATATACCAAATGGTTTGTCAAACTTGGAAAGAATTCTCTTTAATTTCAATATTCTGATGTGTAATTGATAAATAATGCAAGTCACTCAGCATAAGGACAACTGCAGTTGCCTATATATATAATCGTCTGCATACATGGAATTCATGTCATTATTGGGTGGTGTGTGGAAAGTGGAGTCTTTTCTCTCAGGAGGTATTATGGGGACATCGTTGAGCATTGCGTCACTCACTTTCAAAGAAGACTTGTAGCACGAGCGAGCACCCATACTTTCTTCTTTAGCACATGTTCTTACTCATGAAAACATAGCTGTCACTCTACTCACAGAAAAGAATGTCTGGTGCAAATTTCCATCATGAAAAATAAAACCGTTTCGTTCTTGTACTCATGGGAAAATACTCAACAACAAAAGTTTCAAATTTAAAATCACTTTCAACAACCAACTGATCGGAATAGCTTTTACAGACAGATATGGAACAGCTTTAGGAACCTGCAAAGGGAAACATCCAAACTTAAAACTCTATAAATATTCGTGCATCAAGGTTAGGCGGTTTCCAAATTGGCGGCTATGGCTATGGATACGGCTGTATTGCTGCGTCATACATTGAATCATGGGACGTTCATTGTAGCGTCCGTAGCAACAGCTGTAGCCACCAATATGGATACAGCTTACACTTAGACTTGTGGTCAAGTCATTAAATGTTTGTCGTAGTGAGAGCAGAACGACTCTCTCTGGCAATCTTGCAACACTGGTCATGTTCTTATGAGACTGCTGGCTCATGAGACTATAGATAGGTTGCAATATGACGTAAATCGGCCATCCTTACGGGCACTTTGGAACACATGCGTTTCACGTGAGAACAGCGTCCAGCACGTGCACATTTCACAAAACTCAATGCACAATTGGTTAGCAAACAGCGCGTCTGCGTTAATATTTTGAGCGCTTGACGCGCCTGTAAGCCAAAATGCAAGTTGCTCTTAAAGATGGCGTCAATTGGGAACTATCTATTGCTCTTGCGACTACGGCAATGGGGCAGTAGTCAGGAGCCGCCAGCCTTACACGACAGCAGTAGTCTTGCGAGAGCCTCCCCAGACAGTATTGGGACAGTTGCGGGAGAGCTGTTATGCTATTACCGACTTTACCGTGACAAACATTTAACCACTTGTCCTCAAGTCTATCTTACACTCTGTCAAATGGCGCATAGCCGCAAAAAATAATTTTACATCCTTTTATGTGAAGTAAGAGCATAGAGCTGTAAAATTGGCAGTTAAACAGTCACAGTAACAGTATCACTTGTTTTACCGATACTGTCAAATTTATTCAAGAAAACATTTTATAGTGAACTGTTGACTATGGCTTGGGTTTCGTTGCCTGGGGTTTAACAAGGTTTTATCCATCATGTCATTAGTTGTGGTGGAAATTAAATTGGGCCAGTGGGGATCACTAATGAAGCTTGAGGTTGGAGCTTTTTTTCATATAAGAGAAATCTTGTTGGACAGAGGACTCCTTAAGAATGTGATTGAATCCATTTCAGCTTCATGATTGGAGAAGAGATAACCAAATCATGGATTAGTCTCTTCATGTGTTGTAACAACATCTATGCAAGGTTGAATTGCTAGACAGTCTAGAATATTGTCCAGAATGGCTGGATGAATTTCATTCAGTATAATGCATTTTTATCTCCAAATACACGTACAGATGTGCTTACATGTCTACGACATTATGTACATTTTGTAGGTGATGTCGCTCATAGTGTATGTTACGCAATGTGTGAGCTTGCACAGGGCCAATTTCATAGAGTTGCTCTTAAGAACATTACTTGGGCCAATTGGTGGCTATGGCTGCTGCTAAGGGTGTTGCCAGTTTGCACATGAGCTTAATCTCATAAAGCTGGTAAGCACAAATGGCACAGAAAAATAGCCGCAGCTGCCAATTCGCACATGGCTTAATCTCATAAAGCTGGTAAGCACAAATGTGTTTGCATAAGAACTCTTTAAAATTAGCCCAGCATTGCCTTGCATTTGTATCAGTCAGAGTACCAGTCACATACATCATGATTTGTGTATTTTACATAAGCTGGTAACCTGTTTCAGTTTCGGAATTAAATTTTACTCAGTCACTTTGTTTACTTAGTAATTCTATGAAATTGGGCCAAGGGCATTTTGTGGCAGACTAAATGCTTGTATAGGTACATGTAGTTCATGCGGTCTTGCACCCTTTTTCTTGAATTTACAATTTATTATTTATGATTAATAATATCAAATTTGTTTTTAGGTCAAAGGATGAAGTTGAAAATCTAATTTCAAAATGATTATTGGTTTACAGCTTCTAGGAAAGGCGTATCACCATGGCGACCTGTTGCTTTCCAACCTCGTTCAAAGGACGACACGGCAACCTATGCCTTTTCCTCACCCCCTGTCCCTCCCCCACCCCCAGAGTCCGACACTGAGGACTTTCCCCCTACTGTACCCCCTAAGCCCAAGGTGGTCCGAAGGAAGCTGTATCTGTCAGCCAATCAGCCGCAGTCTGGTAATTTGAATAAATGCATTATAAGTACATGTAACTGTAACTCACCTGCATGTTTGATTTCTTAGGGAACCAGTGAGAGATGAGTACGAGTGGCTCATTTGCATGGAGAAGATTACTTGTTGGTGATTGCACAGACTGTCCTGGACTTTTATCCAATCAACTGTCAGCATGACACATGATGCGCATGATTGGATGCCTCCAGAAGTCCATGATTTTTGTGTTTGAATGTTTTGCATGTTGCATTTTCTCCAAACATTTACTTGTGTACTGCATTTGATGTTCCTTGGTTGATTGAATTGTGAAATGCCAGTTGCATTTTTGTTTTAACACACTTTACTCTTTTGTTAGGGATTTCATGCTACCTCTATCTGTATGTGTTTATCATTAATACGTCATTGTTTTTTTATTTTGAAATATTTTGAAATGCATGAATGTTAAGTGCGTTTACTGTTTTCTGACAAATGCAGGTAATGGATTGTTAAATTTCACAACATGAGATTTGTGTCAGCTGCAGAATTGCACCAGTCAAGATTCAGTGGTGCACAGTTTACAATTTACACTGTTTGGAAGAGCTTTCCACAACATAAAATAGTCTTGAGGTTTTGTTGTTGTTGCCGAGTCAAAAGAGGACTTGGTACAGTTAATAAGAGGACAGTTGTTTGTTAGGCCTTCATGGCAATGTGTCCTTCAACCTCTGTCTGCCTCTGGATCTCCTCTTCATGTTGAGGCCATAGAGTTTGGAAATGTCAGACTAAATCACATGGCTTTCTGAACATACTGTATCCAAAAAATCTAAAACGTCTGATGCTACATTAAGCAAACCAAATTGGGGGCTCATGATTTACCGCTGATTTAGTCTTAAGCTTCTTTATACCACACACACTTCCACTGTCACAAGACCTTAGAGATGCACTTAAAATATTCTTGTCATTAAGTGTTAATGATCTATTCATTAGTTCTTGCATGTACACTAAGTAATGATCTCTTTTTGTGTGGAGTTGTCAGCTCTGAGAAGACCTGGGCCTAATTACATGGCACCGCTTACCACAGAATTCTTCACTTATGGCCCCCTGTAAAGCGTGGGATTCTATGGGCAGTATGTGCATCCATGGTATTAAAGCAGTGCCATGAAGTTGGGCCCTGGGTGGGCTGGAGGAGAGCAACCGAGTCAAAAGACTAAGGACAAGGCAATCAGGGTCCACTTTCATGGCTCTGCTTACCACGGAAATCTATGCTTACAACGCCAGTCTATGCTTACAACGCCAGTCTATGCTTACAACGCCAGTCTATGCTTACAACGCCAGTCTATGCTTACAACGCCAGTCTATGCTTACAACGCCCTGTAAAGCACATAATTCTACAAGCTGTAAGCCCAGAATTCTGCAGTAAGCAGCACCATGAAATTGGGTCCTGATTAGGTCACTCTCAACATTTCAGCTTGTGTGCTCTGGTTATGAGGAGACTGAGGAGAGCACACTAGTCAAAGGACTGAGAACAAACCAATCAGGGTCCAGTTTCACAGCTCTACTTACCGCAGAAGTCTGCGCTAACGGTGCCTTGTAAAGCACATAATGCTCTGGGCTGTAAGCGCAGAACTCTGCGCTAAGCAGAGCCATGAAATGACCCAGCTCTTCCAAGAGCCAACACCTCAAAAAGAAGACCCTTACTTGGTGTATTCGTAAGAACTAAGAGATGGATACATGTAACTCCACCATGCAATGCCTGAGGTGTTACATGTACATGTGTGCGGCAATTTTATACGCAACACACCAACTCGTGTAACGTCTGACCGTATGGAGCCAAGCTGGCAGACCGCCAGTTTTGACGACTCAAAACATTGGTTAGATTCATTTGTGTTATGATAATGTCTGGCATAACTTAATTAAGTACTTGTGCATGTATGCACATTGTGTGGCTTCAGACAGATGGTAGTGCGTGCAGACCGTTTGTTTAATTGTCGCACTTGTTATAGAGAAATCATGGAGCAATCAGCTAGCTGATGGTTATCAAGTTTTATATCAACCACTGCCGGATCCATATTAGGATTCAAATTTTGCACTTTTTCATGAAGGGCTGTTCTCTCGATTGCTATGACAGCATTATGAAAAAAAGAACCTTTGAAGGAATTTTTTCAGCAATGTGAAAAAAATTGCTTAAAATTCGACAATGCTGTGTGAGATGTTACAGTTTTGTATCTGTGCTGTAAAAAGATGTAATTTAAGAATACATTTACGTAGGGAAGCTGTTGACGTTAAAAATGTTTGCATTTCAAAGTATACAATATTACTGGTAGCATTAATGTCAACTTTGTCACTTGTAAAAGGTTTGTAAGATTCTTGTATTGCTGTATTTGTACAAATGCATATTTTCATCACGTCTCGTGTAATTTTCTTGCATAAAATGTTCCCCTTATTTTGCACTTTTTTGTTGATGTTCTCCCCTTTTTCTGCCTGCTTGTTTGTTTCCCGCATGTGTATCGCCTGCAGAAATCCCAGTCAAACCCGTTGGTATTGGCCGGGTGCGTAAGTCATCACGAGGGGCGGAGATGTTCTTTGCACGCCAGGCTGAGCAGGGTATTGCGAGGGACCCAGGTATTAACAGCTTTGCATGTCATGCATGACTGTCACCAGCACTCTCACAAACCATCACAGAAAGTGTGTCCTCATCTCTAACCATTTTGGGTGACTTCACTGGTTGTCACATGATATGTTTCCACCATTTTTAACATTTGTCAATAATTTTTAATAATTGTTTTATACATAAAAACCCCACATATTAATGAATCTTAAGGTGCTAAAAATCCTTCTTAGACTAGCTCATGAAAAAAGATAAGGAACAGAAGACAGAATACAAAGTTTTCACTTGTGTTGCCCATCTAAATTTGGATTCCGTTTTTCATTAACTAAAAAAAAGAGAGTAGAAAATAACGATTGAAAATAATTTCCTCTTCTTCCATTCCTTTAGACTTGGAATGAAGTAGGTCAGTGTTTCCCACCCGGTCCCTGAGGTGGTTATGGTATAGCTCTCACACATGAACACACATTGCAGAAATTTCAGTGTGGGAAATCGGTAAACAACGACTTGTTTTCAAGTCTACTGTCACCTCCTTATTCATGTATTTCTCATCAAGTGGCAAGAAGAAGTAGGAGATAAGTGGTATAGAGAAGATCTGAATCTACAGACACAAAAGATCTGACCATGGAACTATAAATTCATAGCTCTATGGTGTGACATGTGACTAGACATACATCACATCAATCATAAGGCAGCTTTGCCTACCTGGCCCCTTCCATTAAACATGTCATTGAAACCAATGGGCACACTTAACCCACGTTTCATGCATGCCTTCATCCATGTTTCATGCATGCCTACATCCATGTTATGTTAGATTAGAGGTGGGAATGTGACATTGGAATATTGTGGTGGAGTGATTTCCCAAGGTTAGTTTGTAGCCTGGAAGACTCTGTACACCATTGGTTACTCACTATAGAAAGATTGTCAGCTTTTCAATGTCAAATTTAGTTGAAAGTGAACTTTTGCAATGTGGGAAATACTTGCAGTGTAAGTTTGCGAGTGTTTCAGTAGCATTATGTAAACATCTCCAAGGACTTGTGGTGGCTTAAAAAAGAGATGGTGGGGGGAAAAAAAAACTCTGGCGCTTTCATCGGTATGTTTCTTATACATCAGTATGTATCCGGTACATGGAATGTGTCTTTTCCATCAGTATGTTGTTGAAGACGATCAACAGAACTGCTATGTCTTGACATCAACAGCTCATTTCAGAGCAGCCACGATTCCCTTGGGATAGTGAGATGCTAATGCTTTGGTTCTCTTTAAAAAAAATTGCCTCTGGTACTAGCATCTTTTCTCGACATGAATTCATCTAAATTGACGAGGCCAGGGGTTCAGTTTGAATTGTGGATTTAATGAAAAAGAAAGAAGGAGAAAACATAAATCTGCATAAATCTCTTTGTAAACAGTAAATGGCATTTTAAACGGTGTCACCAGTTATTAGAGTGCCAGTAGCAGATGTTTGGAACAATACCAATGCTGCACCTAAACCTCAACCAGGGGGAGCAATTTCAAAGTGCTGTTTAACTACCAAAATGTACTAAACAGCGAAAAATGTTCCTTACAAAAGCAGAATACCAGCCAGAAAGCCATGCCATGTGAATTGCCTTTACATGAAGTTGATTCCACTCTACTTTTTGCTTTTAGGAAAAAGATGTATCAAGCAAATTTAAAGTTTTATGCGAAGTTATGCTCAACTACAATTCCAAGTGTCACAGCCCTACCTTGTTAAATGTCTTGGTCATTTAAAGTTAATTAGTGGTAACACCATGTGCAAAATCGTTGATGTTAATTAACGTGTTTGTTTCCCTGAAACTACTCAAATCTATTCCATGTGTTTGTTTAATGAACTTTGCAGTTTAGTTAACAGTCTCACAAAATTACTCAAGAAATTTACCCACAATACGAAAAGTGACTTTGATTAAAAATGTTGAGACTGTTAATTTGGGCACTCAATACAAATCTAAGACTATCAAGAAGTCCAGGTTATGGTAGTGCTTCCAGGAGTTAAATATCATAATTCCATGATTTCTTTCTGCGCAGTGTGGCCTTCCATAGCAACCGCTGGACGTTGAGGCCACATTCCTTAAAGTTCCTCTGTACTTTTCCCAAGGATAAAAACCAGCCAAGTGCATTCATTGAAAAGCTCATCAGCTGTCCAACGTGTTATGAATATCACTTGAGGAGAATGCTAGAATTTATTCTTAGATGATGACGTTGATCAGAGATAGTACAATACACGAACCTGAAACGGCTGGTCATTTTCCCCACCCCCCAGCATCTATAATTACACATAGTAATCTTTTTATCAAATTTTTATAGAACTATAATTTTGTGTTGCACGTATAAAGGAGAGAGTTCACAAATTACAAACCACTTTAAAGGTCAACAAAATCACCTTTTGACAAAACGATTTTTTGATCATGCAACTTGATCAAAATAAAAAAGAAATGCATGATACTAAAGCATGTGAAACTTTATGACAATTTTAGCGAAACCAGTAGACAAGTGTTCAGATTGATGTTTTAATGTCGACAGTGATCCATTTAAACAATTATAAAAAATATCAACGCATTAGCCGGAACAACTACTCACTGTGATTTGGTATTTACTTGACTGACCTTTTATACAGTCATACAAGGGTTTCTGATGACAATATAAAATATGTTAATATTAGATTGGTTTAGCCAGAAGTGTACTGAGCTGAGCACTTTAACATTTTTCTTTGGATGTTTTGTCACAAACATAGGGGGGGGGGGCCTGTGAGAAGCATAAGTTATAAGATCTGTTGCATTTTTTTTACTCAATCTAGTTGAACTAATACAGTTTTGACTGATTAATAATTGCACATGTTTTGTTGCAAGCCTGTGTATTTCTATTTTGTAACTTGTTATTAACTTTCCTCCAGTTTTTCAAATGATGACCAGTTATTTTTGTGTTTTTTCACTCAATTGTACATGTGCTCATAACCTTGTACTTAACCGATTTCACTATTGTTGTACTAAGTAATTTCCTATCTTTGTTGTTTCAGGAAATAATCTTCATTTTTCTCCTTAAACCATAAGCGCAAACATTTATTTATGTGTACATTCTTAACAAGATTCGGTTTGAGGTACAAATGTTGCATTATTATTCACCCTGTCAAATACCTTGACCACTTTACCATAGGCAACCATTGTTAAAGTGTTAAGGTACCACGCTGAGGCAGCTCTCTATGTTATTTTCATTGACATGGTAGAGTGCTCTCCAACGTAGGCGCAAATTCACTCCCATGAAATATTCGAAACTGTATTTTAATACAAAAAAATAATGCTCTGATTTGGTTCAGTAACAGTTTGCTTTTCCTTTGTGGGCAAATGACTATCATGGAAGGCGACCTCCATGACACAATCCGCTAGTTGGATCCATTATCATGTTAATCCTTTGTGTATATGTACATGTCATTAATCTTAACAAATAGTCAATGGTGGATCTAACATAATTAGTTTGCACTAACATTTGTTGTACCTTTTCCCCATCACTGACAGTTTGACATGTCCATGTTTGTTATGCCACCAGGTTTCCTGTGGAGGTTTTTCGTCCTTCATATTGTAACACTTTTTCGACAGGTCAAACAATAACCAGCACTAATGTTAGATACTTTTGTGTGATCGTAGCTCTAGTTGTAGATCTCATTGATTTATTAACTGAAGTGCTTGACATTCATTTACATGTGACTGATTTTACAAGACATTAAAATTCATCTTTAGATAAGTTGTCAATATCACCATATTGATTTGTATTGTGACACCACACTTTGCTTAGCAATTAATCAGATTGATATGCATTGTATGATCAATCGTAGCAAAAATCGAACTCTGGAATACCAGCGTCTAAAGTTCATGTTAAGAAAAACAACTAAATTCTTGAATCATTTTGCAGCTCTGTTTGAATTTTTGTTGTTGTTAAGACCTCATGTTTCGACCCAAGCAGAGTCGCTCTCAATGGCTAAAAGATGAAAAAGTGTTCACCCACCAAAAAAACTTCAGTAGGGTTTATTTACAAACTGGAAAACAATGGCTGACTAACAATTATTTACATTTATGCAAATGAGAGAAACAAATCTGGGTGGCCAAACACTACTGTATCCACAGTGTAAATTCAAAACAGGGTGGCTGTGACCTGCTTGGGGTTCAACGTTTTAATGCAACAGGTACCTTTAAAAGATCCTTTGTACTCGAGCCAGTTTACAACATGGAGGTACGAAATAAACATACCCAATTTGGATGTGCAACATAGTCCATTGTCCTTTGAGCTGTAATATTTTGAGCCACAAGTGGTTTACAGGGTACAAAAAGTCTGGACAACTGAAAAAAGGCAATGAGATTTTACAAATCAGGCCTGGATTGACAAGGAGGCCACAGAGGCCATGGCCCTCTGTTGCCTTGGTCTTGGCCATGGTGCCTAAGTTTCTTGTAGACTTGCAAAATGAAAATGGCCTTGCCTAAAAATGTACATGTATATCCTGTTCAAGTCATGCAATACCTCACGTAAACTACGTTTAAGTACATGTAGGATCTCTAGGGATAGATTTTCCCTTTGAGTTTAAACGTTGCATCTCTTAACGATAGTCCAAAATTAATTAAATCACTGTATGAAAAAAAAAACTCATCAGAAATGCATCAAATGTACTAATGAAAATATTCACGATGTGGAAAAGGCCTGTCACGATTAATTGTCCGTTGCATTCAATTCAATTAATGTCGGAGTCTCTCTCACTCCCTTCAATCACGGAATGTAGTCATTAATCCTGGCCACCATATGCCTTGCTGAATTAGAAGTTCTCTTATTTGATGCTTAGTGGGAGCACTCAAAAACCACTTACAAGACACTATTTTGAGGGAAGGATGCATTAAAGTGTTGCATGAATTTTCTGGAAAAGACAAATCAGCCATTTTGTTTTCTGTGTCTGATGGATCATTGCATCGTGAAATCCTCTTTCAGAAAGAAAGTACAATTTTGACTGGAGAAATTGCTAAATAACAACTGACTTGAGTGCATTACGATTGTTTATTAAAATCCACCCACAATTTATGATACGACACATTGTTTGTAAGAGTAAAAAATAAACTGTCAGTTGAAATTGTTAGGTTTCTTGTTGTAAAGGTAAAACAAGCTCCATCCCGATTAACTGTAGAAAGAACCAGCCTTGCAAAAACCAGTCCTTCAGTACACAGACCAATGTACATCATGTAGAATCTTTGGCTAATCAAGCTGACAGATAATATCCACTAATATTTCTTAATTGTCACAGACATTCCTGCAATAACTGAAGTTTTTTCCCCTTGTTTGACAGATGCACCCGATGAGCCTCCACCCCCACGGATGTTGACCAACAACAATCAATACCCTACCTCCCCAACATCCCCCAGCAAGCACCACCCAAACAACGCACCCCCTACCTCCCCGAAGTACCAGAATTACTCTCAGTCGCCCCCGAAGCAGGACACGTACTACCAGCCGGTGCGGCCGCAGAGAGCAGACTCCGAACCAGATCAAGATTCATGGCCTGCACCTCCACCACCGCTGACTAGCGTTGATAGTAAACCACAATATGCTGGAACATCACCGCCAAATCCCGGTACTACTCGACACTAATTTCTATTTCAGTATTTTGGGAGAAGCAGTTTGTCATTGCAGGATCAAGTAAAGAACGGTTACTTCACTTGAGCTTGATGGTAGAGTGACTCTGGAATTCCGATTTGTATTAGCAGATCCGTTTCCATAAATTTACAAGCTCACTTTGCTTTGGCTTCTTCCTTGCATTTGATTCAGCCTAAAGTCTAGTTTAATAGGTGTAATAATTTGCATGATGGGGAATACAGAGTTATAACTTTTTAGGTTTTACTATTCACCAATGTGTGATAAGCACTGTATACTCGGTGCTTCCCGAAGTTCTGTGGGAAAAAGATATCTGCTCTACAATATGGTGGCCGTGGGTTCGAATCCCTCCTGAGTAGTATGCCTGTGGATGTTTTCTTGCAAGACTCAAGGTAGCACTGAGTGTACAGTGCTTTACACACATTGGTGTGGGGGTAGTAGCTTAAAAATATCCTAAAACCATGCATTCAAAGGGGCTGTGTCGTCATGATCAAATACCGGTATATATGATAACGGAGGAAGGGCACGCGCAAGCAGTAACTGGGTGCTAGTTCATAATTCCACATACAGCCATAGGCCTGGTTTGATCATGGCGACACAGCCCCTTCATGTTTTTTGTGGCATTGAGCGGTGACAATTAAGTAAAGGTTTTATTTTTTCAATTCAACTCAAATTCGGTTTAAACAAACTTTATTCATCCTTGATGAGGCAACTACAAGAGATTGGTCAAGATCATGTTCCTGCAGACATTACCAAATTACTGCTTGAATTGCAATCAGACAATATTATTAGTTAACAAACAAGCCAGAAATATATAGTGCATCTATGTCCTATATCCAATGAGGCTAAAGGCTGAGCTGGATATGGTATGCAGATGCGTTATATTGTCCCACATTTCTCGAGCACGCGTGTGACAACAAATTTATCTTGAAGCAAACTTGAATGTGCAGCTTAATGCAATACGTGGTGTTGGAACAGCTGTAGGTTCTGCATATAGCTTAAAATACCACAGTGTGGAGTCAGAACAGTGCACTACGTAGAGTGTGACATGAGCCCTGCAGTGTAGGTTTATATCACAACTCATGTTGCTATAGACTTTATGCACTGACGTCTTCCAGCCGCCATCTTAGAGGTGAAACGGTGACGTAACAATCAAAACACTCCGGTTTATACGTGCGGCGCACAGGATTGGCCAATGAACAAACTCCTTTTGACCTCTAGGCGAGGGCGCCCTACTGAAATGACGTCATGTGCATAAGTTCTGTTGGTGGACCAGTCAGAATTAAGAATTCAAGTTTGATAGGAGACAGATTCATAAAATAATTGTGAGTTCTGAAAATAAAGTTAACACAGCTGTAGTTAAGATGAGATTTGCTTTGGGTCTATATTTTCCAGGAGCTTATTTTTAATGACACTTTTATTCTACATGACTTTAGCTTGGTCACCACAGCAGCCCAACCCAGCCCAGTATCAACCAATAGAGAATAAGAGTCCATCAGCCTGGACTCCGGCCTCAACCAACATCAAGCCAGTGAAGGAGTTCAGACCAGTCAAGCTGGACCTCAATGCTGCTCCCAAACCATGGAAGCCAACTGGTGCCCCTCAGATTGAAAGAAATAATGTAAGTAAAGTAATGATCCAATAAGCCATTCATGAGTTAGATTTGAACATTGTCTGGTACAGTGACATGCTTTGTCACAAGCGACCGCTTACATTTGAATTCCTTGCACTCTATTGAAACATTTGGAACATGTCACATGGATGGGGCAAACTTTTGTGTAGTTCCTTAAGAGATGATGGACACCCATGCACAGTGCTGATTGAATGTGTATGGCACACCAGTACCAGGCTTTGGAGGTTGCTTTACGAAAGCTTGCCCTGAACCATGTGACGTACAGTGTAGCAACACTATCCTTAGTCTGGGGAATCCAACTTTAGTGTTCACTTGTGACCAATAAAGTCATTGTACCAGAAATTATTCAAAATCTAACCTGCGAATGGCTTATTAAGTGACTTCGGCTAAGGCTGTGGCAGTTGGCTGCAGCCTCAACCTTTAAAAAATGGGCCTTTTCAGCTATCTGGCCATAACCATTTTAAAAGCGAAGTTGCTCCATTATTCAGTTTGGAAAAGTTTAGCTGAAACAATGCCATCCCATGTGAAGTGGTTAAAGTAAGAAATTTCTTCCTTACAAGAAAGGTGCTTTGGTTTTAAATGAAATATAATTTATGCAACCCTCCCATATGATGTCATGCTGGGAATGCATCTACACAGTACACAGTCAACCCTCCTACTGTCTGACCTTTCAATAGGAGACCAGACAACTCGTCCGTCGGACAACTCGTCCGTTCGGACAACTCGTCCG
>CM021545.1:4690395-4707991 GCA_010994315.2 Pisaster ochraceus | reverse complement strand
TCGAGTTGTCCGAACGGACGAGTTGTCCGACGGACGAGTTGTCTGACATCCTTTCAATATCATCCTCTGTGGTTTAGAATGATAGATAAACTATGCCATTCTGCAAAATGATATAATGTGGTAAAGGCATTTACACAGTACACAGTCCACTACTGTCTGACCACCCAATATCATCAACTGTGGTTTTGAATGATAGATAAACTAGGCCAGCTTGTGATATGATATCATGTGGTAAATGCATCGACACAATACACAGTCCACTACTGTCTGACCATTCAATATCATTCACTGTGGTTTGGAATGATAGACATACTATGCCAGCCTGCAATGATATCAAAACACCTGTGTAAATAGTTGGCTTCAAATGGTTCATCAAGTTACAGGAAAATGTTACAAAGAGTAGGAGGGTTAATTAGGAACAGTAGGTACATGTATTTGGGGTACTATAGGGGACACTAGGTGGCAGCAGACTTACCAGTTACCTGTAAATCAATTGAACTTTCCTACATTTGCACATGCTCAGAACTTTGTGGACAATATGACCTGTCAAGTCTTTTCCACTTTTGGACATGTTGGATCTTATAGTCTCCTTTTGATCTTCCAAGTTTGCCCATGCTGTGTGGCACAACCTAGACACTATAGTCCAAGCCTCCTGAATAGACAGTCTTTAGTACAGAAAGTGCACATACGTTAGTGATTTTGATATTGTATTCTTAATTTCTTATGGCCGAGTGATCTAGTGCACCGGACTCAATTTGGGGTGTAGGTTCAAATCCCAGTAATGGCGATTGTATCCTTGAGCAAGATGCTTTACTATGATTAGTTCTCAGGGGTATAGATGGGTACCTGGGAGGGTAGAGGTTGATATTGTATTTGAAAAAGTCTTCTGAGTGCCACGGTATCCCAGGGCTGTATTCTCCCAAGGAAGCTGTGGAAGATTACAGGAATGCTATGGGCCCAATGACCAGGGCAGTATTGTTAAGAAAAGTGAAAAGTTGTTCAAAAATATGTTATATAAGAACTAGTTATCATTATTATTATGATTTGAATTTATTTTGATGTTGAAGGAACCGGCACCAACCTCCTCAAGCCAACCATCGACCTGGCAATCCCCGCCGCCACAACGGTCTACCCAGCACATCGGACCAGTCACAAATGGTGATCTGCACCCCAGTAATGAGGTATTGAGTAGCCCCTATAGGCCAGGCGACCCTCAGCATGACCAGGACAGATATAACCCTGGCTACCGTCCCAATGAACCCCATCAGCGTCAACCCCTCAGCCCCCAGGATTCCAGGAGACCTGAGTTTAGACCTGCTCCAGAAGGGTATAGCAGCGGGCTTCCACGGTCAGTCAGTCCAACTGTGACATTACTACAGTACCAGAGAGGTATGAAAAGTTTGCTCTTGATTATATTTAAAAGTTGCTTTCTTCACGTGTGGTTTTCTTGTATGCAGCACTGTCACAGCAGAAAGAATTTTATCTGGGCAGCTGTTTCATAAGTAGTGTTAGAAGTCCATTCTAAATACAGTGAAGAGACAAAAAGTGCTTTACAAATTATAAATTAGTTTTCCAAGCAGACTTCAGAAAACCAGCATGATGAGACTATGGCCCTTTTCAAAATCACGTCTCCAGCTTAAGGCTCTGGCTGAGGCTCTGTCCCTCTGTTAGGAGCCTCACACTGAAAGTGCACATTCTCCTAAGCCAGAGTCAAAGCCAAAGTCGTTGTTTTGAAAAATGGCCAATAACTTTGGAATTTGGAAGAGAAGTCATTCCAGCCCTCTGGTTTTCAGGAAATACATGTACTCCATTTTACTAACCTCTGAAAACATTTGGGCTCAATCTTATGGAGCTGCTTAAGCACAACAACTTGCTTAGTACAACAAAGTCATGCTTACCAGAATAAGGTTACCAGCCAAAATACCATGTCACATGTACCATTTGTGACTGGTTTCCTGCACCATTTGTGACTGGTATCCTGCTTAAGCACCATTGTCTGCTTATGCAGCTCTCAGAAGTAGACTTTATGTATTGGCGCCAACACACCGCCATCTTAGAGGAAAAATAATCATAAAACAATGAAAATGCACATCTATATACATGCGGTGCACTGGATGGGCCAACGAGCAACCTTCTTTTGACCTCTAGCCGAGGGTCCCCTACTCAAATGACATCATGTGCATAAGGTCTATTGGGCCCTGGATATGATATCTGCATGAAAATTGTGTGCTTTGATGTTTGGCAATTTTCATAGAGCTGTTGAGCACAGAAGCTGTACTGAGCAAAACCAGATTACATTTAAAATGTCATATAATTTACATTGTTTGTGAGGAATTCTCTGCCCCATAGTGGTAAGTGCATCTGCAGAATTTCCTGCTGCACAGTTTGGAATTGGGGCTTGGCTGGTTCCAGTTGGAAGTGTTTACCTGTCAAGGTTTAACCCTACCACTCTGTGAATCAATCATCCTGCTTGTCCAATGATCATTGGACTCAAACCGCAGAGTTTGATGTCCTGTCTCGGGGGACAGATGGAAGCATTGCCCTCCAATCGTAGTTATTACGGGTCAGTTGAAGTACGACATATGTCTTCCTTCAAGCGAATAATTGCTATACAGGTCCATTGACTTTTTATTGGGGGATTTCGGTTTCGATGTAGTTGTTATGAAAGGATATTCTATTTTTGGCAACATATGGGCATCTTAGGAAGGACTTCACAGGCAAACAACTGTTTAGCTTATTAGCTTGTTATTTTTCTTTTTAATCATTGTCAAAGAAGGTTTAGAAAATATCAAGAAATAAACCACCAGGAAAATTGCTTGGGTAAATTTTCATTAATTTGGGGGTAGAGGGCTAAATTAACCACAGGAATCAGCTTGAATTAGGACAAATATCATACCTGAAAATGGCTCTATCTCAATTATTTTTATTTTTGGGGTTGAACAAAGAACATTTTTTGAGCAGGATTTGAACCTGTGTCCTCCGGGTTAATGTGCCAGTGCTCTACCATTTGAGCTATCGAGCCCTAATTTGAGCCCTAATATTGGCGGTCTCCCTATTTTTTCAATATCTTTGTTCAGGTGGGGGGGGGTACCAGTCAGAAGCCATTCAACCTGTATCTGCTGTATAGCCATATGGGGTTGTGGTTGGGGATGGGCTTAGGGTAGTGTTAGTGTTGGGGTTAGGGTTAGAGTTAGGGTCAGGGTTAGGGTTAGAGTTAAGGTTAGAGTTAGGGTCAGGGTTAGAATTGGGGTTAGGGGTAGGGTAAGGGTTAGGTTAAGGGATAAAATTGAACTGACTTTGCTTTTTTAAATGAATTATTATTTGTTATTAATTTTTAAGATTATAAATTAACTAGTCACAAACTGTACAAATGATGTGGTGTTTTGACCGGTAACTGTTTTTAATTTAGGTTTTCAAGAAAACACATGTTTTGTGCTTAAGCAGCTCAATGGAATTAACCCAGGAATGTATGATGGAAGTTTCTCTGATCATGTTGATTCGATACAATATTTCTTGAAAGCCAGAGGATCTATTTTGCTTGCGTTAATCCACAGTCAACCGCCCTTGTAAATGTTGCATTAATAGTCGGTCAAGCACTATGTGATTGGTTATGAGGTAGCAGGTAGTAGAATTGTTGTTTGACAATCATTTCAAGTGATAGAAACAAACCCAAACATGACTGATGATCTTTACATATAATGAGCTGAAACTAATGAAAGATATGATTTACACTGTTTCGTTATCATCACTGTCAAACTAGCAACAGATACAGTATCGAAAGAAACGTATTTCCCTCCGAATTTAAGTCAATTGACAAAAGAGATAAACCTCTGGTAAAAGACTAAATGAGGAAGTCTTATATTACTGGACATTTTTTGTATCAACCATTCAGAGTGAAGTTGGTTTTAAAAGCCATCAGACCTGAAACTGAAAAGGGTATCTTTGCTGAAAGGTAGGGCCATTCTTTGGTGATAACCTAAAAAAGAATAGGGTAGTTTTTATCCAAAAGCTTCCTTGTTGTAAAGATGGTAATGATGGTATTAAGCATCCTGTGATATTATGTCATCTGAAAAGCTAACATTGATTAGAAATCAATAAAAGTATGTCAAACAATTTGAATTTCCCAAACTCACCACAGGCAAGTTTTTGAGATTTAAATTTCCACGATGTCTGTTTGTGAATTCTGCAGCCAGAGATCGGGTTGTAACCACATCACCTCACTAAACTTTGATAGGTTGATGTTTTTGATGAAAATACTAAGACAGTTTTTGCTGTTTTCTCAACAAGTTGACACTGTGTACAGCTGAAACTTTCACAGGTGACTTATTGACAATTCGGCCTATAAATCAGCTTTATGTTGACAAAAACCAGTCTTTGACCTTACCTTTAATGTTTTTGTATAAACAGTACATACAAAACCAATGGAATGCAGAACTTATGTTTATCTTTTTTGTCAATAGACCTAAAGTCAGAGGGAAAAATATTTCTTCCAAAACTGGGTGTGTAGTACATTTTAGAAAGATGAAGATATTTTTCGCAAACATGCTTTGGTAAAATCCTTAGTTAGTTGTTTATTTTGAATGCAAAAAACATTGTTCAAGTTGAAGATTTTACACATTGTTCAAGTTGAAGATTTTACTCATTTCAAAAACTTGAATTAACTCTCTGTAATTCATATGAATTACAGAACTATTTTGATCATGAGGTGATTTGAATTAGTAAAGGATAAATCTCAATTTAAAAAGAAGGGGAGAAAAAAATGAAAATGATCCTCTTGAGACAATGGTCAATGGGTCAACAATACTGTCCCAATTTGGTTATCATTTTTACCTTAACTGAAGCCTCAAACTCCAGATGAGGGTATTACAATGTAGTTAACCCCAGTTGAGTGACAGTGACACATATTGTTTTACTCGCATGACTGTTGTCACCAAAACTATCCCAATTTGGGTATAATTTTTATCTTGATTTAGCCTGGAACTCCCAGTCAGGGTATTACAATGTACATGGAGTTGTCCCCAATCAAGTGACAATCACACAGTTAGTTAGACTCCCCTGGTTGTCAGCAAAACTAAAATTGGGATACCGTTTTTACCCCACTTTGAGCCCTCATTGCCCGTTTAGGGTATCAATGGTCCCCAGTTGGGGAATTCCATGGGTGACAACTTCCCCTACACTTTGGGTCCGTGCTTAGGCCAAACCGCACTGTGTGCTGTGTTAACACATTCTGTATCCATCATTATTATTACAACTCAAATCATGGCTGCTCATATGTAGAGCGTGACAAGGATGGACGGAGCCAAGCTGATTACCTCCCACCAGATAAATCTCTCATGCCACCGCCATCTTTATTAGCGCCCTCTGTTGTGGCAAAAGAGCCAGCTGTAGTGGCCAAACCCTTGCATGCTGGCACGATCGTGTCAGTCGTTACTGGTGAGCTGATTGTACAAACTAATGCATTATTGACCTTTGTGGATTTGTTTTCGCATGATGGTATGCTGGTTGAGTTCATTGGTAAACATGTGTGCTTCATTTGTAATATCTGTTAGCATATATGGTTGACAGAATGCACTTTGGCATGGACAGTCAAACTGTGTTGCCAGTGTAGAAAGGGAGCTTGGAGAAAACCAATTTATTTTGAGATATGCAAACTGTCGATTGGAAATTTGTTACATAGTTCCATGTACAACTATTTTTTTCTGTGCATGCCAATGTGCGAAATTTCCCAGGTTGTGAAATGAATGTTGAGTTGCTGGCAGTATGCATATAAAGTAGCATGGTTCATTCTCTCACCCTTGAAAAACAGGTCTGAAAGTTTGTGAGAATTGTCATTTGTAGAGAAAGAAATGAAAGCAGTTTTGCATATCAGTCAAATCAAAATGTGTAAACTGATATGCAATTTTTTCTCAGTCATTGTTTGGTTGTCCAACAGGAGCAAACAAAATGGGAGATAATGTACCAATAAAACAAGCATTGATTTTCATTGACAAATTACACATTGGTGTTAAATATATTGGATGATCCTAATCACTAAAATTCAGATGTTTTTTTCTTGGGTTACAGAATGTAAGGAATTTTTTGCTGACAGCTACATGTATGCGAATATCACTGTGCCCCCTTTGCAATGCTTTTCATACACACAATAATTGCCTTCGCTTAATGTAGCATATTCTGTTGGATACATTTTTCTTTTGAAATATTTGTCTGAAACTAAAGGTTCAAGAGTAATAAACCACAAGAGAAACTGACTGGGTAGATTTTAAAATCTACAAAATTTATCACAATTTTTCTAAGGGGGGGCGGCAATTCTGGCCAATTAAAACTGAAGTTAACTATTTGCATTTTTTTTAAAACAAGCCTCTTTTTTCGGTGCTTTTGTTATGCGATTTACTATTTTATATAAGGTAATCTGACCTAAATGTAAAAACAAACACATGGTCTGCCTGTTAATGAAAAAATAGTTTTAAAAATAGTTTTAAAAACATTTAAATTATCACGATAAAGCTTGTAAAATGGAGCATTTTTCTCCGGTAATTTTTAACCTAAAAAAAAAAATCCAGATTTTAATGTACATTACTTTAAAAAACACTCAACCCATTAGTTTCATATGCAGACAAGTTAATCATTATGCGAGTGACAGAAAAGTTCATGGATCTAAAAGCAATATTTCTGAGTGGAAATACTTCAACAGAATGTGCTCCTGTAATCAAGTAACAGCAGGGATATACATGTATACCATGTCATATTGCAGCAGTCACGCTTTGGTCACAGAGGCAGTGCACATGTTTAACCCATCAGCAAGAGTTTCATTATTTTATTTTCGTCACTGATTTAATTTCAGAGCTATGTACACGTGCCAAGTGATGCTCATTTAAATTAGTTTGTCATTAGTTTAACTGCACATTAAATTCATAAATTCCTTTAACAGTGTATTGTACTTGAAGTATCTTTTTGTGCTATGTACAAAAATGTTTTGCTTTGATTTTCTTTCCTTTTGTTATTTATAAGTTTGACCATTGTTAACATTTTGGCTCACTACCAGTGCACATTAGTAGCAAAAAGGGCCCAGTTTCATTCAGCTGTATGGAATTCTTGGTGGTACAATGCTAAGCAACCATGAAGATTTGGTTATGTAGGGATGTCACATTTGTGTTTGGGTCGGACTCTAATATATCCCTAAACCTTGACCCAATTTTCAAAATTGTGATTTTGGTATAGTTTGGTTCTCTAGTTTGTTATCTCACATTTAAAACAATTTGTTTCAAAGTATTTAAGTTGTTTACATGATTATTCTTTTATTATAGAAATGTTAACGAGTGTGTAATGATTACCTATATTTGAGCAAAACTCAATAATATGGTTTCATAATGTAACCCCCCCAAATAAAAAAACACATTTCGATCAACGTGATTTCACAAAAAGCCTCTTCTAAGAGGCTTAAAAGCACCTAAGAATCGAAACAGCACCGTGAGGCCACATTATGAACTTGATCCAAACAAGACATTGGAAAATGCTTAGCAATGAAGAAAGAACAGCCGTTAGTCCGTGCTGTGACGTATTTAGCATCACAACACGGACTGGTTTTACGCTGGTTTTCTGAGGCACTCATACTTTCAGTGTTGATATCACGTTACATTTGTATGGGTCTTTGCTTGGAAACACTAAAAAAGACATCTGAATTAGTGTTCTTGAGAGCAGCTCAATCCAAGGATGCCTCCCCCCTAAGCCTTCCCCATGGGTTTCATCGTTGCAGTGCCCCATATGCATTATATCTGTAAATCATTGAGTGCGTTGAACCCTTTTCTCTATGATTGAACCCATCAATAATGTATCCATGGATTGCTGTTGTGATCAAAATACTGCAGCTTGATGTGAAAACCATTGAAATTGACTTGTCTTTGTCGTTTGATATCATAAACCTATGCAAAAGTAATCATGTCATCCTTAGAAAATGTAGATGGTTGATCAAATGCCAAACCCCAACCTCTAAGTTGTGTAAATACTTGTGTCATACTTCTGTACTGCTACCTGTTTTCCCAATCTTGTACACCTTTTTAATTCATTGTTGTTCACATTGTCCTTTTTATGTTAATGCTCATTGAATTTCCTGCAAATTTGTAGCACATTCACGGTCACATGCTCAGGCCTGATACTTCATTCTTTTAAAGGCAAAACAGATTTTTCTTAGTAAAGGGTGCCCTCAATGAAGGAAATGTAAAATTCTATTGGAACATTTCATGGGGCACCAAGGCATTGCCAGGGGCATGGAGTTGCCTCCATTGGCTTTGTGAAGTATCAGGCCTGCATTCTTTTGAGTTCAGCACCAAAAGCTCCAAGTCATAAAATCACCCTAACGCAACAAAGTCATAGCTCAGTGTGGATTTGATGGAAAGTGTTGTATCTTGCCTTTTGGCAACCATGCATTTGATGCATTGTGTGCATTATGGTCTTATCTCACTAGTGGTTAGTAATATTTACATACAGTTCTCGTATTGCGCTTTATTACACTCGAGGGTGTCTCAAAGCGCTCATTATTTTTCTACAAGGTACGTGGAGCTATGTTCAAAATACAAGACCCATTTATTTACATACATGCAGCACCATGTAACGCTTGACTAGGTGCTGTGGCGCAATCTACTGCCAGTCATACCAGACAACACCTGGGTGAACCCCTTCTCATAAGTGTACTGGGGTCTTTTATGGGCATTACACAACACAGAGGATCTACAGCTTTATGCCCCATCCAAAGAATGAAGCAATAATGGTTAAGTGTGTTGCTTAAGGACACAGGTGTCAAGACCGGTACTAAACTCACACTCTGCTGGTCAGAAATACCAGAGCTTGAGTCCTCTGCACTTGAGCGCTTGGCTATGAAACTCCTGGTTCTTCTTAAATGAAAGTAACTACAAAGATTTAAAACAAATCATAATAATAATGGACACTTATGTTGCACTGATGGCCACCATTTGTTGATGCCCCTGGCGCATGAATATTTAAACGATACTAACCTGGTCATTGGGCCAGTTACTGTATTCCCTAAACTGGCTCAACTCCTTAGGGAGTCTGCAGCCTGAGTGTCAAATACCATCTCTAACCTCACAGGTACCCATTTACCCCTAGTGTCATGGCTGGGATTCGAACCCACACCCTGATGACTTTGCCAACAAAACGTTCGTCCGGTGCTCAGCCATGACACGCCCCAAAGATACGACCTCTTTCCCAAACTGAGTCACAACCTTGTTGCACCGATGTGGTGATGGTGATACAACACATGTGAAAATTGTAACTTAGTATTATGAGCCAATCATGTCAATCATGTTTAAAATCACTATGTTGTAGTGCAGTACGTGAACATTGGTAGCTTGCTTTGATAATTTGTTTCATTTCAAGCTGTCTATTTGCTTAACATGTGTTAATCAGTGTTGTCAAATTGCCTTTACAACTGCTATACCACCAAATTGGTTTGTTTTGTGTAGCGTTGTTGTCTGTTAATTTGCACTTTTAAATGTTCACGTTGTAAAATGTACAGTTCGTCGGCTCATAACTATAAGGTAATTAGTACAGTTTGTACGGACGTCATAAAATTGCTTTTGCGTAGTTTGGAGCTCTTGGTAAATGGAGTTTAATGATCAAGGGTGGTCTCCAAAGTTAAACATACTTGTCCATTTTCTAAGAAATACATTTGTTTGTGGATTTTGATGTCTTTTTTCAAATTTATACAAATTTTTCATCTAACACTCTTTTGATCATAATGGAAATGAATTTGCAATTTATAACCTTATAGCACTGAGCCGACAAATATTCCTGTTTGTACACTCTTGAGTGTTAAAATTGTGACAAAAACTTACAAAAGCTGGGCTCGATTTCTGAGGCACTCAAATTCATCTTCAGATATATCAATATCACCACCTTAGTAGTTTGTATTGCGACATCACACTTCCTTGGCAATTAAAATGTATACACATCTTAAGATAAGTCTTAACTCCTATTTGAAATGAAGCCCTGAGGCATAATATAAACGTTCTATAACTTTCACCACATACATATAAACTGTACTTTCAGACAAGTGTACGTTAAACTGAAGTATAGTTGGTGTTATCTGAACAGGAATTAGTTAAATTGTACATTTATAGTGGCGAGATAGTAAAAAATGAAAACACAAATTAATAACCACAAATTCAGGTTGAAGTATTTGGTCACAATTTTGACTCTGCTGACGAAACCTTTTGAAGGTTTGTTCACAGAAATTAGAACTAATGATCGTTGATTATTGATTTTATTCAGATCCCTATGATCTTCCAGAAGGAGCAGTGTACCAGAAGCAGACGGTGGATGGTGACGTCATCCACACAGATACCTACTACCCGGTCAAGACTAGAGAAGTTACCAAGAAGACCATTCATAAAGAAGCACCTCACTACGAGGGCATTGGACCCCAGGATGAATCTGGACTGCCTGTTGGACTCAGAGCGGTAAGGTCAAAGGTCACCTAATACTGGAGAAGGTCAAAGGTCACTTATTACTGTATAACAAACGTTGAATGCTTCGAGTGTTATGGTCAAAACAACAACTCCTGAGGTGATCCCTGGAGAGTTCTATTTTTCTGAAATAACCATATCATGAGTAATAGCAGTCAGTGTTTCTTTTATCCCCCATGCATATATATGTTGTGCTTAGAAGTCTAGCCACCAAGAAGCTTCTGTTGCCACTGGTATAGTACACTGGTTGCTAGGGGTAGAGTATGTTGGTTGCTAGGGGTATAGTACATTGGTTGCTATGGGTGTAGTACACTAGTTGCTATGGGTTAAGTACATTGGTTGATATGGTTTTAGCACGACACGCTCGCGCAGCTTTCTAGTCAAGATAACACATATCATGTAATGGACTCTAAACCAAACACAAGGCAGAATCTTTGTTAGGAGTGTTGTAATATAAAATACACATTGCATGATACTAGTGTGTGATGAAGCACTTGTATCTTTTGTAAGTGTTTTCAGGGATGCAAAATCTCCAATTGAAAGCGGATTTCTCTTTTTTCAATTATCGTGCTTGTTAATTCCTGCTTTTTTCATAATAATGAATCCTCCACCAAGCCAAGTCTGATGGTATTTCAAAAACATATTCTCTTCTGTTGCAGCATGTTAAGGAGGAGAACAGGCATGACTGGTACAAAGAGATGTTCAAGACCATCCATAAACAGGATAGGCCAGAGGGTAAGGTCAAAGTTCAAAGGTCAAGAAGTGAAGTTCAATCTGCAGTGTTGATTTATACAGCCTCCGTCAGTGTTAATGCAGTGCCACACATTTGGGGCGTTTCGGCGCATAATGTATTATTTGAAAAGGCTGAATTTTATTTCATACATTTCAAATGCGAAAGCAAATCCTGCAGCAAAAGCCTTGCTGCTTACAGCTCGTCAAAAAGGCTAATAATCTCAAGAAATAAAGCTGTTCTTTTGCAAATAAAGGCTTCAAGATGCTAATCAAGAGCAAGTTGCTAATTACAAAATAACTTTTCACAAATGATGCAGCAATTATTTTGACACATCAATGTGTATGCTGTGATTACTTCTTTGTGTTGATCTATGTATTCCCCCAAAATCGAAAAAATGGTTACTCATTGTAAGAATAGTCAACAATCCTGAAAATTTTAAAGAAAAAGTCAATTCTACATGCAAAATATGCCTCTTGAAGGTCTACTATGATTTATTGGATTAGAAATTGGAACTTCGAAATTGGCAATAATGTTACTGTTCAACTTATTTTAACTGTTATACAAGTTAGTGTTATGATTGTTTAAATCACAAAAACTGAAGGTGTTCCACCATATTGCAATAATGCATAGTTATTTGACAGAGCAATGTTTGTAAAACATTAACCGAATCCTGTGGAGCTTGACTAATATCAACCAATGAGCTACAAGTAGCTGACATAACAACCAGCCAGCTAACACCATTTGCTTGCTGACTAAAAAAATTATTGCCAACTGTGGCTAGTTGTGGTAAAACTGAAACATTTATCAAAATTTGGATTACTGATCTTTCTAAAACTTACCAGTAAGTTTGAAGATAATCATCTATCATAAAATTCAATCTGATTTGTCAAGAACAGTTTTACAGCCAGGATTAATTGGATGTTAAAGGAATGAAGTAGATTTTTGTTAGAATTAACCAAACAAGACTTGCCACCATTTAGTTAAATCTGTCTCTGAGTACTCAAAAAGAGAGATTTAGTTCATGGTGTCACTGCAAATTCCCTACATTAGAATTAACAAGTTGTAGTAATTTTCTTGCATGCTCATAATCTGCTCCATGTAACAATGTGCATAATTTTGAACCCATACTAACCCTCATTTGTTCTTCCCTTCTTTGTATTTTTTTTTCTTCTTTCATCAGATGAAATAGACCAATGTTACATGGATTCCTTGATGAAAGGTTAATCAATACTGTACTCATTTTCCGATTTGTTTTTCCTCTCCGTCATTACCCCCACACCCTATAATGTTTTTGGCAAAGGCAGAGTATACCTTTGGAACTCATAATTATTTCCATACCCAAATCTTTGGTGGTTGTACCTGTGTTTATCTGATGCAGCAAAGTACAACCCAGCGTTAGTTGTAGGGTCCGGCATGCCAGCTTGATCAAAGTTCAAACGGCTGTTGAGATGGGGTCAGTTTATGTTCTTGAAAAATGCATGTTGAAATGCTGATAATGAGGTATATATCTCAATGCAACATTTACGTAGGGTGGGGTCATAGATTGAGCTTTGCCAGCGAAATGCTGATTTAAAGGCAAAATTATAAAGAAAAAACAATAAAAGTCACATGTGAAAGTTTCAGCTCAGTACAGTGTTCTACTTGCTGAGAAAACAAAAAAAAACGTCATGGTATTTTCACAAGAACGTCAAATCTATCAAACAATCAATCAATCAATCCAAGTGAAGCTACAGCGGGTACCAGCCGCATCTCTGGCCGAAGCATTCATGAACGGACACCAACCCACCGAAATCTGAGAAAGGGTTCGTGCATGAATCGTTTCTCAGATTGAAATTTTTGGGTGAAAAATTATCCAAACCGCATACTACGAAGGGAAACCTTTCTCAAAATGGTTTATACTATCAACAGCTGCAGTGCTTCTCACAAACTTTTTATGGTAATACATTTTTGGAGTATTTACCAATCTAAGATCCTACTTTTCAGTCCTGTTGCACATGGCACTCTGTACATCCAGCACAAAAAAATCCAATGCAATGCAATAAAGGTGGTCATTATTTCACTACTTTGCGCAGTTGCAGTGTGCTATCCGGGATGCAACATGCTCCTTGCTAATCTTGAGATAAATTCCCAATTCTTTAGAGTTGGCATGTTGTTGAAACTTCACAAGTTATATTCTATTTAAAAAGCCACTGTATAATGTATGTTACCAATGGTATACTATACCTTTACTTTGATATGGTGCAACTGTATTAAGAGTGCACATGATGTGGCATTCATTAAGAAGCTACTAAGCGCTAGTGTCCTGTTCAATGTTTCCCCTAAGATCAGGAACATACTCAGCTCGATCCTCTCAGAAAAACCCTGTCACCAGTCACCCTGTCACTGGTCACCCTGTCACCGGTCACCCTGTCACTGGTCACCCTGTCACTGGTCACCCTGTCACCGGTCACCCTGTCATTCTCTGGAGACATTTCAGCGTGTTTGTTGGTGATGGTAAAATGGGTTTTCATCACTTTTCACTCGGAGTTAAAAACCATTTTGGAATGTTTTACTCAGAAGTTTGAGTGTTCCAGAAGTTGTTCTGATGAAATACATGTACATGTACAGTCCACTCTTGTTATAACAAGATCGCTGGGACTAGCCAAGTTAGCTCTTTATAACGGTAATGTTGTTATAAGAGGACAGCAAAACAAAGAAACACAGAGCAGAAATGAGGTTCAGGACTTCAGAATGTACTCTTTATAAGCAGAATCTCTTTATAAAGAGGATTGACTGTAACAACATGTCTGTTCAAATAAGTTATATACATGTCAGTTATGCCTTTGGTATCAAGTTTTTATAATGACGTGCACATTGTAGTTTGCGTTCCCTTGTCTGTCCATCCTGTCTTTCATTTCATTTCATTTCATTTCATTTTATTATGGTTTATTAAAACAACATGAATTGCAGCTAAAGGCCGAATTCCTCATGAATCACAATCTAAAAACAGCAACAAGGAAAAAGGGAATTACATCAGTTGATGTTTGGTTACCAGAATTCATCAAATGCCATATCAACTAACATTAAACTCTGTCATGTGACCAGACCTTTATCGGCAGTAGCTCTTCATGTGTGTTCTTGCTGCTCATAGACCGCAGTGAATGGCTAAACATGGACTCTAACTGATCCTGTACTTTGTCCATGATTTAGGGAAAAAAGGACACCCCCACCCACCCCCGGAAAAAAAACCCTGCAAAAATCAAACAAACAAAAGACATAAACAGTATTAAACATTCTATATTACGTTGGCTCGGACTAGAAGGTTGTTACTGTAGTTTGTATGGATGTCAAACACTTGGCCAGATTTTTGACCACATGATGGCTCTTTTAACTATCCTTGTATTACAAGTACAGTTTTATCTTTTTTTGACTGCCTGTGTGCTGTTTTCTTGTATCAGTGTCCTAGTAAATGATAATAAAAATAACATCAACATGTTTGTTTTACTTGTTTTGCATTGCGTAAATTTGGTTCACACCTGCCCTCACAGGGTAAAAAATACTGCCAATTGCTTTTGCAGTGGTCTCCAAAGTAGTTGTTTGGCAATAGAATCATTCCATTTTTAAGAAAAACATTTATTTGTGGATTTTAATTTATTTGTTCAAATTTATTCACATTTTTCATTATTAGGGATATATGCAATTGCAGTTAACGACCTTGTAGCACTGAGCCAACGATTTAGAAAGCATCCAACATTGCTTTTAAACTGCTCTCTATGCTGAGATATGAAGGCTGTCTCTTGTTATACCTCATTGTTGTTTGTAATCTTGAAAAGTCTCTTGCTGTTTTGTCAATTTAATAGCATTTATACCATCCCTGAGGGGCTCCAAGGTCAACATTAAGTTTAGTGGTGCACTCATTTTCCCAAAAGATAGAGTCTTTATGAGAAAGAGAAAAACAAACAACGAGTTTCTAACCTCACGTTAAAATGGTGTAAAATGTCACAATGTTTGTTACCGGTACCCTTCAATGGCAATTTAAAATAAAAAAGTGTTTGATGACATCACACTTCAGTTCATTCCTGAATTTTGATGATATTCATTCAAAATGGTATAAATTTGACCTCATGGCTGGCGCAACAATTCCTCTTTGGAATGTACAGACGTACATGACGTCATGTTTCGTCATGTTTCAAATTTTGCTCTGAACTAGTATAAAACAACATGACATTTAACACCATAACGTGAGGTTTGTGACTTGTAACTTTTCCCCAACTTTTATGAGGACTCTATCTATTGGAAAATAATTGCTTCACAAATTTTTAATTCAACCTTGGAGCCCCTCTTTAAGTGAGAACTTGCTTGTAATTGGCAAACCTTGCCCTTTACCCATGACCCCTGACCCCTAACCTCCCTCTCTAATCAACTACCCCTTTCATTAATCATTACCCTGATCAGTACATTGTGGTGGATAACAACTGAATGCAGTGACATCCCTTCCCATACTAACAATCACTTACCTGTTTCTGTCTGCCTATGCAGAAGCTAATACGTATGAACCAAGCTACCATTTCCCGGATGAAGTGGCTTGGAAGGACAATGGTAAATAGCAAAAGATGTTTATGTTGATTTTCTGTTGGGTAGTTCGTACTATTGTAGCAGCTGTCCACTTTTTCAGTCATTTTCACAAGCCATTCGCCGATTACACAAAGCTTTACGCAACTGTGTAAATCCACTTGGGCAACATTTATTTTGTACAATGTGCACCACTAACACAAGAAATCTTGCTCTAGTGAACTTTTGCAGTGGCTAAACTTTGTGAAATCGGCCGCAGGAATGTAAATAAATGACTTAAAAGTGGATTGGCCCAATACTGTTAATGCATGAAACTGGAAATATTGTATCATGCATGATCTCTAGTCAATATTTTGCATGAATCAGCACAGTGTAAACACTATTGTGAAGCAATGCCTGTTAATGTGATAGACTTGTTTTTATTTGTAAACAATCTTCAACATTAAAACTTGCTTAACAACTGCACTAACAAATTGTAACATTCCTTTTTATTAAACTGTTGCTATCGAGGAAAGTGTATTTACAGTATTACAGTATTTACAAATTTACAGTTTGCTGTAGGTTCATTATAAACCTGGAGAAAACTGTTTGAGTGGAAAGTGACCTTTGTATAAAACTAAAATATACACTTTATACTAGTGTAGAAATACAGTTGAACTTGATTATTTTGAATTGGAAGCGTTTATAATAGTGGAATACAAAAATTCAATCGCTTGATAAAAATCAGTTTGCACGAAAGTCATTTTTTACAAAACACATCAAAAGGGTATAACTGAACAGATGAAATTAATGAGGGGGGGGGGAGCTTGAGTCGAAGAATAGACATGTGTAAATTTGAAGTCATGAAGTTAGATGCTTTCTCGTCCATTCTTCTTAACATACATGTAATGTCCTATTTTCTCTGTCAAAATAATCCACTACTTTTAATTTGCGAGATGAGTCTGTGATAATATGAATCTGAACTTTTGCATGAAGCCAAAATTAAGTTAATTTAATAATAAGAGCACTGATTTCTTGAGTCAATATAAACGAATGAGTTTTTTGAAAATCTTTTTTTGTTATTTTCTTTGGTTGATTTTCTATATTTTTCTTTTGCTTTCTGCTTTGCATGGCTTTTCTTTCGGCACATTTTTCTTTTTTTCTACGCTCCGATTATGGTTTTCTGCCTGCACCACCAATCTTGTGCTTGCTCTTCTCTGGATTCTGCAATGCCAATCTGCACGTGTCTGGTCCCTCGCTGTGTGACCCCCTCCATATGTCTCATGATATGTAGATGATAATGTCTTTGAAGAAGAAGAAAGACCTCCTGGCAAAGGTAATAGTACAAGAAGGAAGGCTAGAGGGACCTCCCTAGTTCCCTTGGGTGATTTACTGCAGGTTTATTTCTCATAAAATCCAACACCCTATGGTCTTACTCAACAGACAAACTATTCGATTGATTGTGGTGGTATACCTGATGTCACAAAGAGCCAAGATCGATCTTAACTGCGTATCAATCTTAATTACCCATCAAAGTGTGATGTCACAATATGAATCGTTAGGGCAATATTGAAAACTCATCTTAAAGGGAACGTATACCTTTGGTTTTTGGAACTGTTCGATTGATTTAATAAAAATGCAGATATGTACAATAAAACTTACCTGTGAAAATCTCATTTCAAAAGGTGGTAGAGTTTTTGAGATATCGCCGAAATCTGGAGCGGTTATGTCCACGCAGGAAGAGTAATCCATAATTGAAATACACAATCTGAAAAAACACTTCATGCAGAAGCATTTCTCAAATTGAAAGTTTGTTTAATCTCTCTCTTTAAAACCAAAACCACATTCCTTTGAA
>CM021545.1:4664486-4690227 GCA_010994315.2 Pisaster ochraceus | reverse complement strand
AAAATGCAGTGGGTTTTTGAAGGGTCTTGACCTGTAATTGGTGTCACACTATTGGTTATTGCCCCCAAATGGTGGTTGATTATGAAATAATAATTGAATCAGATAATAATGGAGCAACTTAAAAGTACTTGAAAGAAGCAAAAAAAAACCACCCCAAAACCATCACATTAGTTGGGGTTCGCTGTACCCAATAAAGTTTTAAGCCGTTGCATGTCCAGTGCTTCCAAACTCTTGCCCAAAAATAACTAGATGCTTCAGAAAAGGAAGGGAACATCCGATGACTTTCCACATTCTGAAGTGGAAGGTTTGTGGTTTTTATTCCACGCAAGATGCCTTTATCTTTTAGCTTGAGTTTGTTTTGGTTTGACTTGAATCAGCTTTTTCGGAATTCCCAATGCAAGAACCATACCATTACGAGGCCAGTGTCTTTTTGGAGGTTGCTAGCAATTGCAGAGCAGTTCACCAAATAGTTAAATCAAGCATTAATGTGTATAAAGGCTTGTCTAGGCATGTTATTGTTTGAAGCTAACGGACTTTCACATAGAAAGGCATTATCACTTGCTGTGCGATTGTGAGAAAGTGAGAATATTTTTATTTTAGTGTGATTTAAAAATAATGTTAATGTGGTGAATTTTGTGTTCGTTTTCTTTTATTGCATGAACTGCATGTTTTTAAAGGATTTTCAAAACCTAAAAGTAGTTTTTGATTTAAGTGTGGTTTAAAGTTTAAACAGTGTATTTTGAACCTACTTCATGAGCCTTCGTGGAGTCACAAGCTAATGGACTATTACAAATTTGCCAATCATAGGCTTTGCTTTGTTTGTTTGTTTAGATGATCTTCCTAACAAGGGAACTTGGCAAAGCTCCCACAAGGGGATATAAGCGCCAAACCCTTCAACAGCCAATTTCTCCCATACAGATATTTGCTTAACATCTATGATTATGAGTTGCACAAATCAATAAATTGTGCAAAGTAGTGTACACCTCCAAAATGTAACAGCGTTCAGAAGCAAAAACAAACCTAGAACCACACTGAATAGTGACTGAACATTTTTTAAAATAATAGAACCATCTTTCATTTTTTTATTGATACAGACCAGTGGAGTCATGACCCAACTGTGAATTCATCACCTCCAAGATCGCCGCCACAAAGGTGAGCCTATCTAGAAGCCCATATGCATGCCTCATTGTGCATGATTGTTGCGCAAAGGATTCTGGGTGAAATCCGAGTGCTAGCAACACCGGCAACCATCACGGCGTTCAGATTTTGAAGCAATGCGGTAAACTATAAATGTACATGTATACATGTAAACTACATCATGGCATCCATATTGCCAGCTTGATTTGTTTTGTAACTACGCGGTCTCCCAAGATGCATTGCAGTATATTTTTAAGATGGCTCTTGTGCATGTCCTATAGACCGTGCAAGTCTCGCGCGTATTCGAACATTTTTAAAAACGTTTTGTGTCATAATTTCCACATAGCTACAAGAGATATAAAAAATAACAGCTGAACCAATTTTGAGATGATAAAAAAACCAGACAGTGCAATCTCCATAAAATACAAGACAAAATGTGTTCTTCCATTCAGCTGTGTACAAATCCTGCCTGCAGGAAGTCCAGGCTCTGTGGCTCTGTTGCAAACAACTGATGTCACAGGTTACATGGTCTATGCTTCAAGCAAAGTGTAAAAGTGAAGCTAATTTTCTAAACTAATTAGGAATTCGCTTAATGTTTGCTTTCTCATGAACTGGCATGCAACTTTTCAGCTGATTGTCTGATTTTTTTTATATTGCCATTTGTCACTCTGATATGTACAGACGCGTCTCACCAAACACCAGTGCTCGCAATACTATTGATCGTTACCACCAGCAACCTCGCAGCATTATTGACTATGAGCCTGGAGCTTCATCACTGGCTGAGAGAGACAAATCGGTAAGACCCGCTTATTTCAGACTCAGAGAAAGTCATTTAACCTTTTTTAGACCGTCTTTTTCCTGTATGATCATCACCCCATACGCCCAGACATGGCTAATATTGTATAGTTTTTGAAAAAAATTAATGTGGAACATAAATTGTGTTTATTTTATAGAAGTATAGATCAATGCTAATATGGGAAACATTGAAAAATGTATAATGTCAAATCAGGACATGATGTTTACCATGCAATGTATACTGGTGACTGGGTCTCTTGCCCTGAGATAAAATTAATAAACGTCATATCACACACACAGAGATCCTTTTCATTTGATTCATGGAACCACACATCACATGTCGTCTGGGAAATATTTGTGTAATATTTCATGATAAACAACTTAAGTTGCTTCAAATCATGTCCTGGTTGTCAATATTCATATCAGTTGAAGGCAAAGTCAGATCATGAAAAAAATCAAAGACTATATTTAGAGAACCTGATATGATGTCTGAACTATGAAGTAGGAGGCAGTCAATGACTTTAAAACTGTCTGTTGGAACTACATATCATTGTGTCTGTGCAAAAATGTTGTATCTTCTAAAATAGCACTAACGTTGTGCGCGAGTTGTCAAAGCAGTTTATCTCACTTAAAATAGCCTGAGATATGACGTTGCGTGGAGCATTTTAATGCGAGATACAGCATCATTGCAACAGAGTGATTCAATGTTCTGTGCTGATGTGACAATATTTGATGCAAAGTTTTTTTAAAAATTAAAGTTTTGTTGATTTGTTTTCCTATTTAGCCAACGTCTCACTTGTACAACCCGCCAGTCGAACCAATAACTGCTGTGTAAGTATCTCATGGGATTGTTTTTAAAATAGTTGACAAATATAAATATATGTGAATACTTTTTTAGTAACTGGCCAGCAGAACCAATTAGCTTGTCAGTTCACTAGTCTGTCAGCTTCTTCACTTGTCCATGAAATAGGGTTGCTTTTCACCACTGAACTAGTCAGCCGGACCACAATTTTGACTGGTCCTCATGTGTTTTAACTGGCATTTGGCCAGTGGACCAGTGTTAAGGAAGACACTGACAAATACAAATATTTGACATATATGTATTCCATTAGTATTACATATAACTAAAAAAGGATTATTCTCTTTTATGGGAAAGGAACTTCATTGTTTTTTGACATTCCTTCTATATTTCCTAAGAGTCTTTAAAACTGAGCCTTGAGGTTCTCTCATGTTTCTGTGTAGGAGTGGCTCCAAGGTCAAATTGAGTTTTGTGTTGCACTCATTTTCCAATAGATACAGTCCTTGTGAAAATGAGGAAAACATTACAAGTCTCTATCCGCAGGTTCAAATGTTGTAAAATGCCACTGTTTGATACTCTTCAAGTGCATGTTTGTAGAGAACCCAAAACCTTTATTGAAGTCACATTTTAAATATATAGTCTGTACAATTTTACACAAAGGATTGTTAGTTCACTCTTGAATTTTGATGATATTCAATCAATCAAAATAGCTTTGAATTTGAACTTTTGACTGGCGCAGAAATTCCTCTTTGGAACGTTCAGACCCATTTGTTTTCTGATGTCCGATGACATCATGTTTCAAATTTTGCGCCGTGTATTTCTGGAAGAATAATAAATAAAATGACAATTAACACCATTTCAACTTGAGGTCTAGAGACCTTTTTCCCCACACTTCTATTGGAAATGAGTGCGTCACAAAACTTCGTTTGATGTTGGAGCCTCTCTTTAATTTGAGTTTTTTTTATTGCACCCATAGAACCCTTTCAGTTGTAAAAACAAACCCAAACTATGAATGGAAGTTTCCAGAATGATTAGTTCTTCTACAACTGTACACTATTGAAGCTTTCAAAGCATATCGTGTGTTAGTCTTCATACCGCTATCTAGTTTCTAGTTTATACAGCGACATTGTTCCCTTTATCGTTTGTCCAGACAAAATACAAAGAGAAGTACCACCTTACCGAGAGATTTTGCTTCCTTTAATCAAGTACCAGCTGAGTCTCCATCATCGAGACATGGCTCCTACAACGAACCCCCTTCCAGAAGCCCTAAACGAGGTAGGTGATATAGCCTGTGTCTCTCTGTCTTAGGGTTTAGTCGTGTTACTCCTAACCCCTTACTCCTACAGGTACAGGCTAGTTGCAAAGTGGCAGATGATTGCAATAGGTTTTTTTCTGTCTGAAGAAGATGAATTTGAATGCTGTACCATGCAAGATGACTTTCAACGGGAGAGTGACAACCTGATGCAGCCCAGTACCTAAGCTAAGGAGATTGGGTATCTTGTGTTGTCACAGAATTGACGGTATTAGCTGGGGCTTTTTTATGTCCATGTAGGCCGTAAATAACGTATTTTAACCCTCTATTCATAAACACCCCAATTAGGCAGGCAATCCTATTGGTTGAAAGGTGGTCACATGACTGTTTAAGACCGGTTTAAGCAGCTGATAAAGACATAACTTTGGGTCCCAGTAAAGTTGTACCTTAGCAGAAAGTAATGGTGAACAGGCTTTACCCTTCAGAGACCATTCATTTTTGGATACCTTTCACCAGTTGCCCAGACATGACTAATATTGATATTTTGAGGTTACTTTTCCAATGAAAATCTGGAAAAATAATACAAAACGTTAAAAAAAAATTGTTTTTGAAATTTAGTTAGTATGTCAGCATGGCCAACATTGGGAAATTCAACTCAGGATTCAATTCAACCTATACTACGACCTTTTTCGGTTGAGTGGAAATATATGTAGGTTAAATCTTGCAGCTGGTTGCAGCCTCTTTGGGGGTTGGGTCACGAGCTTCTTGCAGCCGCTACGGTTTTTAAAGGGTTAACTGCTGAGCACAGTTTTGTATGAAGGAGCCAGTCCCCCAAATGAACATCACAGGGCATTTTGGCTGGTCCTTTTTTTTTACTAAACCATTACTTAGTTGTACATTTAGCAGCTGAACATGAAGCTAAGCTGCTAAAGGTTTAATACTTAGCTTCCTGTGAATGAAGCCTTGCGTGGAACTCCAGCTTCATCTCATGGGATATGTTGGAAATGTTTGCAGGGAGCTTGAAATATTGGTATTGACCCCTTGCGGTGATGTCACACACGGCTACCCTCTGTCCATGGTCTGTCATTTTGGGAGTCAAATCGCATGTTCTGATGTGGTAAGCGCTTCACCTAAACTACATGGGGAACATGACTCCCACGATGGTGCAGCCAAGATTTATTGTGTTGATGACGTGAGGTGATTTGGGTCAATGGATGTTTTCAGCCATGAATGTGCACATTAGTGAGTGATTTTACTTGACATTGTACAACACTCTGGTTATTGGTATACGTGTAGTTATTGGTGTGCACAATTCTCAGAGTCCTGACATGGAAACATAATGTAGACGTGCAATAAACATTATAGTTGTGACCATGACTGTTTAAAAGGCCATGAGTGTGTTTTCATCACTTGATTGATGTTTGCAGTGTTTACTTCCAAGCATTGCAGTGACTTCACATAAAGCATGTTTGAATAGGGTTCCAGTTGCCATGGGTAGCCATTTTATTTATTTAGGCCAGGTCTGAGTTGGGGCCTACAGCTGTGGCTATGGCTATGGCTAGATTTCTGCATACATCCTTAGCAACACCCTTAGCAACAGTCAAAGCCATAGTTGTAGCCTGATGGGAGAAACATTCTCAAAATTATGAATTTATGTCATAACTTCAAACTTTTAGTATTTTATAAAGGAAAGGCCTTTTAGTTTAACAGTTTGGGAGATTTAGCATAAGTGCGTTTTTCTCTTTGTAAGACTTAGGGAGAAACTTTTGGAGAAAATGACAGAGATTTTGAAAAAATGTGTTAATTTTCATTTTGCTGAAATGAAAGAAAAACCTCACAAGAAAGAAAACTTGACACCAATTTCCAGAAAGACATAATTTTAAATCCATTTCTGTACATTTATAACTGTTGCTTACCTCAGTTTTTTTCCTTTAACATTTCCTCTCTTTAGTGTGATGTAAACTGCAGTGTGTGTGTGTGTTCGATTGAAACATGACACGCTTGAGTGTGTTTTGAGTAGAGGTAACAGAGCATGCTAGACTGCAAGAGGACATCTGCTAAAACGAAAACATACAAACAGACTGCCATTTGCAAATTTATGAATAGGGAGGTTTAGTGACGTGAAGTTACCTGATCGTCAATGGGAGCAAGTGAAACATTCTTTTTGCGAGTGTTGCGTAAAAAAATACACTAGCGGATCAAACTTGCCACTTGTCACAGTACGTTCGTGGTTGACTGTATGCGGGCTGGAATGGGCAAAAAGTGATTACGTCATCTGCTAACTGCACAACATTAATGCATTCATGTTAATGATTTTCCTTCATGTAATGTGCAGCTAAACCTCCCTAATGTTGTCTGTGAAATACCCAAATAATTTTATAGTGATACATCATCATAATCAAGAGTTGACTGAAGACTTCCCAAAAAGTTGTGAATTGTTGAGAGGGTTACATTGATAATTTTACCTCCACCAAAATCTAAACTTTTTTTAAATTTAAATTTAAGCCTCCTTTTGGCTGATCATTCAGTTTTGTATGATGAAGGTACAATGCCAGCCAGCAATGTTGATGTCTTGGTGAATGCATATTAACAGTAAACAGCTCATTGTGCAGTGAAATACTGCACAATTCACAAACAGGGCAGTAATAACAAAAAGGGAGAAGGTTTGAAGTCATAATGGTTTTTAAATCCTAGCTGATGGTGGACAACTTGGGTGACACAAGCACCCTTATACTAGTGCTAGGGTAATACAAGTTTAGTAGTATTTGGCACAATCGTTTAAAGAATGATGTGAAAGTTTAGGCAGACAATTTTGATATTTTCCTTTGTTGGAATTCCACGACAACATCATCAATTTGCAAAGATTCTGTTTTCTAGGCAGTAACATTTTTAAACTAAACAAAAAAAGCCTTGTGTGATGATACAATAATGACACATATAACAATATAAATACCAGGAATGTTGGTATTAAAAAGAAAGTATTAAAAATATGTTTTTAAAATTTTAAATCATTACTGCATTAATTAGAATCAACACAAAATTTGTTTTTCTGATTTAATTCTGCTTAAAGAAACTGCAGCTCAATAGACACTCTCATTTTTAATGAAAGAGATCTGAACAAGTTTTTCATTTCAAGTAATTTTTTATCTTAAAGTTCCAATGGAACCTGATTAATATTTCATTCACTATGAAAAAAGGCGTCATATGTGTCATTATTTGAGATTTTGAATAAACTGCATTCAATTTTTTACTAACCCCCCTCATTTTCCATCTTTCCTCTGTTTTCTTACAACAGGCACAAACGCAAGCATTTTCTCTACTAACCCTTACCCACGTAACCTATCTGCATCCGATGATTGCTTATTCAGACTAAACTATTCATCCAGTCAGAGCATGGCATCGCGTAGATCTGTCCACCATTTAATAACACAACCCTGTCAGGATTTGGTCTTGGATAGCAACACGGAAATTGCCCCTAAAATGTTTGCTGAACACAAAATACATGCTCGCTCAGGTACAGAAACTAGTAAAATAGGGAGTTTCTTGAACCAATCATTTCAAGTCAACCAAACCAAAAATCAGGAAAATATCCCCAGAGTGAACACATTCATAGATGAAAGTTCTAACTACAAATGTCTCACTGACACTTCCCTAAAGAGTAATTATGAGATGTTATGTCCCAAGGCCTGCTTTAAGCCACCATCTGGTGTCTTCAGAAAACCCCGTTTAGATTTAGGAGGTGCTCCCACCCCTGTTCGGCCAAATGGGGCAATCCAGTCTGAACCAGGAACTAATAGCAATGAGTTGAGCCCATGTAGACATTCCATTGAAGAGCAGGTAAATAAAAATGACAATGAAGGAAGCAACCAGTCACCTTCAAGATTTGGTCCTAGGGGAATGGCAGATGGATGCCCAGGAGTTGAGCAGACCATCCATTCTGGAACAGCTTGTCTTGTAAATGATGAAGATCAGGTCAAGTGTCTTGACGATGATACAGGAGAGATAGTTCAGTCCCGTTGCCTCCCTCGCCCTACATCATTATTTGAGCCATATTCATTAGAAAGAGAGCAGGAACGAAGCTCCACTCAACCCTCCTCCGCCTCACCAAGAAGTGATGCATTTACTCTGGACCTGTCATCTCGCCCCAGATCGTCAGATTTGAGATCAGCAAGTGATGCAGAGAGGAGTTCATTTTCAATGGACACTCAGAGCGATCGATCAGGCCGCTCTGCCGACGATGATGAATGGGGGGCACAGAAACCAGGATCCTTAAGCCCAGATCAGCTGGTTGCAGAAGGGGAGCAGAAACACAAGAGAGGTAGAGTGGAAGTCAAGCATCAGAAGCTCAAGCACATCAAGAAGCATCGCTCAGAGAAGCGTTCACCGAAGGATGATCAAGTGGATATGCTTCCTTATAGTGAGAGGCCCAATGCCAGGAACTTTGCACCCATGGAGAATAGACGGGCCATCTCGGCTGAGAATCTCTCCATGGCTGTAAAGTCCCCCGCTTTTAACCAGGAGTCTTACCAGAAGTATGCTACAGGACTCAAGAAGGCCACGCAGCAGTCAAAGACCTATGAAGATCTAGTTCAATTCTACTCGGAGATAAATCGGCACCTTGAAAGAGAGGAGAAGGCAAAAGTAGAAACCATGAGAGAAAAGTACATGCCCAAACCAGCTCAACTAGAAGTATTTTATAGAACTCTGCAGTACTACTCAGAGCTGGAGATGGCGATCAAATGTGGGGAGGATATGACTGATAAGGCAAAAAATGAAAGCTTCCGCTGGAACATGGGAAGCGATGTAGGCCTCAAGAAGAGAGAAAAGGACATCTTTGAGTTGTATGACTTTTATGAGAAGCTAGAACGTGGGGCAATTGGGACACCTACAGCTGAAGAAAGGTTAGAGCAGATACGAATGAAGACATACCTTCAGAAGGCAAAAGAACTAGAAGCAAGACAGCTACGAGTGGGGCAACTTTACAGCTGGTATGAAAATATGGACTCCAAGGGAAGCACTACACCGTCCTTTGCTAACAGTCAAGTGGCATCTCTAAAAGATTTTGATAGCACGGATGGTCAGTCTGAAGAGGTTGGAGGTGGGTTACCCACAAGTTACTCACCCAGCAGCTTTAAAACTAATGTCACAGAAAGTCGAGTGCCAAGACTAGATCCCAGCTTAGCAGATCTGGAAGCTCTCATTCCCAGGGTTCCATTGGTTGATCCTCCGTTGGAGAGCTTCCGAAACACACACAAACCACTAGGGAAAGCAAGTACACTGCCACGTTTGTATTCTAAGAAACAAAACCGCAACTATTCTCCTGTTCCGATGCCGTCTATTGAGCTGAGCAAAAATGACAAATCAAAGGCAGATGATCAGACAGATAGTACAAGCAGTGAGGCAGAAGTGAAAAGTGAGGAATTTAAATCCAGTCTCTCTGAGCCCCCAAGAAGCTGGGATAAAGGAGATACTCTACCTGGTCGGAAAACTCCTCCATTTATGGTTACCGGTAGACCAACACCAGTCACACGTAGGAAGAGTTTTGATAAGGCAATTGAAGGCAAAGATCAGCAGCAAGAGGAACTGAATGGAAAAGGTATTAATGATGGTCCAAGTAACAGTGCGCGGAGAGGACCAACAAATTTGTGTGGTCTTGCAAGTGTACCTGTAAATTCAAGTCATGAGGGCATAGCAGGCACTCTCCCTGTAGTGAGACCAGGAAGCCCTGAAGCACGGGCCCCTCCAAAGCTCCCTGAAAGGTCCATGTCAACAGGTGTCCTAGGAATAACACGTGTCATTGGCCCAACTTACAACCCGGGCCTGGGAAGACTTCAGCGATGGAATAGGGCAGACTTGTCTCAGATTGAAGATGAAGATTTAACGCCAGTTAAGGAGATTCCATCACCTGCAGAGTCGAGAAGTAGGGCTCCCCCAATTGGCAAAGTTGGGAAAATGCAGTCAGATTCATCACTGCCCACAGCTGCTAGAGGTGCTGGAAAGTCACTTGCAAAGAATGGCATGAGGAAATTTGCAGAGAGTCAGAATGAGCTGAGTTCAGGGTCTAGTTGGGGAGATTTTAATTCAAGTCCACAGCCATTTAAGCCTATGGGACATTCAGGTTGGCGGAAGGATGACACTGATCAGGAATCTAGCCTGGCTTCCTTTGACCTTGAGCCGATGGATGGCCCAACTGAGAATGATGGCGTTGATACCCGTTCTATGACCATTGACCCTTTTGGTAGAGTTCCACATCGCAATGTGCCGACATCTGAAAAGAGTAATACGCATCAATTTCATGGTGCGGCAACACCTGAAACATCTTCTGATCATCTTTTCAAAGGTCAATCTTTGAATGACTCTTCCTCATTGCTTGACCACAAGTCTAAAATTCAGCTGTTTGAAGAGAAAATTGTTGAGCAGAGCAGTGCAATTGAGCATCAATCAGCACCGACTCAGATTTCAAAGGAGTTGAGCAAATTCAATGACAAGAACAATCCACAACCATCACCAGCTATCCCTGTAAGGAACACAAGAGAGGATCAGGTCACTAAAGTGTCTAGCAAGGCACATGGTGGCTTGGTTATTGGAATCTTCAGTAAACCACAGCCTAAACAAGAAGAGCCGCCAACCATCTGGCCACCGACCCCGTCACCTCAGCAGGAATTTTACACACCTCCAGGAGAGTCCAGTTTGACCCAATCACTGCCTCGGAATTTCCAGTTATGGAGTGATCACGGCAAGGGCAATGAGATACCCTCTGATGGGGTAAGCCTCCTTCGGAGTACCTCTGCCAGTGCTGATTGTGCTGGAGTTGATTGGGGTACCGGCCACCTTACAGACATGAGGGTTGGCGAACCTTTGAAAGTCATCAAGAGGTATGCCTTTTCAACAGATGAAGTTTATGAGGAGCGCACACCTGTTGTTTCAAGAAATGTCAGCCCTGTGCCTCCTAACATCAGAAGTTACCAGGTTGGTGATAAACTCGAATCAGCTGTTAGTGACAGAACCAGAATAGCCTCACCAGATAAATCACACCAGTACACTACGGAGGAGTCTACTTACTACCACAGCAGTCCAGTCACCAGGCACACTGATCGACTCCAAGATAAACAAGCTGGGCAAACTCAAACAGGACAAAACACCCTCTTAATGAATGCACTCCCTCTGCAGAATCTGGATACGATGAAGGACGATCACTCGGAGTCAACACAAGATGCTTACACTCCTTCTTGCTCCTACTCCCCAAGTCCTACTCCCAGCCAGGACTATACGGATGAGATCTCCTACACCCTGAATCAGTTTTACTCACAGCATGATACCACACAAGGCAGTACTCAAATGTCACAAGTAGAGGCCCCCTCGGGAAACTGGCCAGAGCCAGAATCAGAGAATGTCTTCTTCTGGGATACGTATATTCCTGAAAAATATGACAGTAAAACAGCATCGCCTAAACGCAGCCAACAGCAGCAAATGAGAAACTTGGATTATACAGATAAAAAACATTCACGGACAAGTAACCGCACCCCAACAGGTGATTGGGTGGAGTCTTATAGCACCCTTCAGGCCTTGTCCCCTGAACCCCCTGAACCTGAAGATGTATCAAGTCCATACTATCAGCCACACCCACATTCTACCAACCATTCCAATCACACAACTTCCGAACATCCAAAACAAAAAGTAAATACCAGATCAAAAGTGGTCACACACAGGACAGATTCACCTTCTTTTGTTTCTCAAGGGAAAGCTGCCACATTACCCCAGTCAAAAAAAGCTTATCCAGTTCCCCCTCCCAAATATCCTCGGGGACACCCTGTAGATAAATGGCACAATCCGGTCGTTGCAAGCGGGTATCAGAGTCCCAGGCCACCTCCATTTTATCAAGGGGATGCTTTGGTCCCTCAAAAGTCTTCAGCCTTGCCGCAGCAGAGGAAAAGCCCTAGAATGAAAGGTTACTACAGATTCATTTCCAGTCTAATCACATACGTGTTCTCTGTGGTGAAGTTGTTCTTTCTCTGTGTGGTGTTTCCTGCGGAAAACTGTTCACTCCATTTTTTTCATTTTGGTTATCGGTGATTCCAATGAACATTTTCCTTTCTATTGCTTTTTGCCTGTCCGGTCATATGCTTCATGTACATGCATGATTACATCTTGGCAATTTAAAGAAAGTCTTGCTTTTGTTATTCTGTTGCACAAATATTTTGCATGATTATCTAGTAGAGCTTTTTGTTTCAACTGCAACAATATCCAGGTAAACTTTTCCCCTTATAGTACATTTTAGAACTTTAGAGAGAAAATAATGTACAATGGTGAAATTCACATTCCTATCACTCGATTTTAACTTTCTGAATTATGTGTTTCAAATGTTGTTTCTGGCTTCAGCACTGTCATAGAATGTTTTGGCCAAATATATTCTTGAAAAATTCTTTATTGTTGAGAAAATGAAAGGATACTTTTGCAGTTCGTCCCTGTAGTTAGTAAAGTATGCTTTGTGTTTTTTTGTTCCCCCCATTTTTGTTTAGTGAAAGAAGTTTTATTTTCACAAATGGATGAAATTCCATAATGAAAGACACTATTTGCGTAATCTTGTCTAATGAAAATGTTCACTCAGTCCTTTTATACCTTGGGAAATTGTTTTTGTGGTGGTTCAACTCAAATTGTTGCTTATAAATGCAGATTACTTAATCTTGTAAGTCCCAAACAAACGCCCCATTCAGATGCTATTTCTAAAGTATTTCTTGAATGACTTTGTAATCTGCCTGGCTTTGGAGTTACAAACACTTTGCATTTATGCCAAATGACTAAACTTTTTGTTCCACAATTTGGGGTTTGAAATCGCCAAATGTGCAATATGGATCATTGTGTACACAGCCTGAAATTTGTGCAGATAATGCAGTCACTTCAACCCCCCAAAAGGCAAAGCATTTTAGGGGAAGACGACTTTGGCAAGTGATCTATTCTTGAATCTCATGGGAGAAAAGTACAACATTGGTAATATTGCCAGAATTGATTTCCCAAAAAATGCAAACACAAACATCCCTGTATCAGATGGTTACGTATCTGTGGCCATTGTCTTTATGGCAGTGTCAAAAAGTATAATTTTTCAGTGATCAAGCTGTAGCCATGGCCACACAGGGCCTTACTTTCAGACAGGGCCTTACTTTCTTTTGAGTCAAATTTTGCATTAAATAAGTCCCTGCTATCTTTATAATTTTGTCTTCAAGGTAAAACTGTTCAGATTTTTGTACGCACATTTTATTGAGGAGTTGAAGAAAGAGTACCCTTCCAGTCCAAACAATAACCAGAGGAAAATCTGATTCCTTTCATCCACATTATTTTTCCAAAGAAAGATTGACAGTGTTACGCACTTTTTACTGCGACAGTTTTCACCCTCTGTGGTGCCTCAACAAGAACAAACTTATGTTGGCTCTACACAAGTGTCTTGATTTATTGGTTGAATTTCTTGTTGAAATATTTTGCAACAAATGCTCTTGCTACATCTTATCTTAAAGCCTAAAGTTTGTGGTACTTTTGTTTAATTTGGGCAGAATTTTACACTTTTTAAAAGTTCAAGTGGATGGTGTCTGCCGGGTTGCAGGGCAAGTTCCATTATCCGATTTAGAAACGTGAAAAAGCCTTCATATATGAAATGCTGTTATGTGTGCAGTTTATGGCAATTATGTTCAGATCCTTTTGTTTTGTTGTTAAATGCTGCAGAACTTATGAGTTTGGTTATGTATTGTAAAATTAATTTGATTGCTATTTACCTTTTTATTTGTAGTTGGATATTCAAGCAGCGATGTGGGGTTGATTTTGTTTGATGCCATCTAGAAACAGTGATATTTTCATTAACCAAGTTCAGCCAATCACACTGGTTAACTGGATTTTTAAATTATAAAACTGTAACATTGTCCGTGACGGACTTATTTGTATGTTGCGTTTTGGGGGGTTTGCAGAATTCTTGATAATTGCTGTTTAAAATAGATGGCATGAAACATATACTGACCCATGTGTTATTTACCATGCATGTTTTCTCCTATTCAGCTTTGTCAGTGCATCTTGGGGTCATCTCCTTTCTATCTCATTTGCATGAAACTGTTTCTTGTACCCCAATAATGACTGTTTCTTGTAACCCCTTTAATGTGGGTAATTTTTTGTGATAAATGTTTTTGTAATGGTCGCATGATATGATTTGACTTTTGATTGTATGATTGACAAACCATGCAAGTGTAGATAGATACCCAGACAACAGTATTCATTGGAATGCCTAACCAGAAAATTCAAACAAAACTACATCAACTGCTCTATTAATGAATTAGGTTTTCCATAAAAAAATGATGGCAGAAATCTTTCTGTTCACATGGAGATGGAATCTCAAGGAATCCCATGTGTTACATGAGATTTGTCAGACATTAGAATAAGGTATGTCTAAAATGAAACAATGGCCAATCAAAACAAATTATGGAGGGGCTCATGACCACTTTATTGAAGTAGATTAAAGATTTCGCAAAGTTGTTAGCAACGTTTTGTTTCTTGAAAACTAAAATATATTATTGGTTTTGGGGGTTGGTTTCACACAAGAAATATTATCAGACACTTCCTGAAATGGTGCTTTTTACCTTAACCCCCCCCCAAAAAAAAAAACCCAACCCCCAAACAATACACCAAAACCTTACCTTTATAATCAGTTTTGTGAAATATTTACATACCTACATGTATATCATTCTATTGGGTAGTTTTGTGACTTATGAAGATCTACAACTAAAAACTATTGTTTTACTGTGCCTTTTCTCTTTTGAAAGCAAGAGACAATTTGGCTTTTCCTGATGTTAAGTTTCTTTAGAATTCGAAATTCCCTTTGAAAATTATTATTTACAGTCATTTTCTTGGGCAAGTTGACAGTTGTTGGTTTTTAGTCACCCATCTGGTTCATTGTTGCCCTCTGATCCGACAGGATTTGGTGTAATTTCTCTCATTTGGTTCAGAGTTTTATTTTTTGCTTCAGTTTTTGTCCTTTGCATTCTCTGCAGTTTGTTAGGTATCTGTGTAAACCTCATTAACATCATTCTTGCTTGTTAGGGAAGGTACACATGTACAACATTGGTAGTTACAAAATATCAGGGCCTTTGCAAGCTTTCTTGGGCATTCTTTTAAGTCGGGGTTAAACCAAGAGGTTGTGGTGAGAAAAGGAAAAGTGTGTACTCCTCATCCATACATGGACATGCAAATAAAAAAATAAAATACAAAAACTTTTGCTGCTGTGTTTTTGTGGAGTGTGTAATAGCACCTTGGAAGCCTCAATGTGGCATGTTACATTCACCAAAATCTTTTACAACCACACTCCCTTTTTGCAACAACATTTTGCCTTGCTGGCAAGCAGCTTTCTGAAATTTCACACTTGGCAGCACCAGTATTCTAGATTCACGTTTGTTAACATTTGAAGGAAAAGTATTAGATTTTGTGTGGGAAAAAAATTGTGTGAAAATCAAAATATGCCACCAAGAAATGTTTTCCTTCACAGAAAAAATTGGGAAAAAGCATGTCATGGTTAAACCACTGTTTTCACAGATAATGTGCCCTCTAAGATAACAACATTCCAGGTACTATTCTTTCGAAACTAGGAAATTGGGATTAATATGTTTCTCATAATACCAGTTGGTGTACCTTCCTTACCTTAAGCAATGGTGTAAGAGTCTTGAATATGATGTTTGAAATCTGCGAGACGTTTTAGTAGAGTTGAACAAATAAAAACTGTTCAGGTCATTTTAACAGGGCGTCCTCGAATGCTGCATGCAAAGACACTGCGTTTGGAAGGCCCAGTGCGGGGAAGGTCACAATGCAAATCAGGAAATGTCTTCAATCTTGATTGGCCATAAGTAACCTCACACCTGATAAGGATTTCTCAAATGTCAAAATAGTGCAGTCTTTAAAGATGGTGGCATTGCTGGGATATTTGGTTTCTTGGTTAGGGTCTGTTAGGGGTCTAAAACAAGGCATGGTTTGTGAATCAGTAACAAATGATTTTCAATAATTAGTTTGTATCGACCAGACTGAATACACATACAGATTAACTCACGAACATTTAACACACACCCGACAGTACAACTCTCTAACAAACATGTAGCTGCATGTAACCAATCACACTCCTCGTTTCATCCTCCTCTCCCATTCTGCATATACAACAGAGGAGCCCATTCGTTCATCTAGCAGGCCACAGTCTTCTACTTTGCCTAGAGCAAAGAGCAAGCCTCGTCCCGATAGTAGCGGTCTATCCGCAGCCGAACGCCTAGGCATCAAGAGTCCACCCCCTCAAAGGACTCAATCAACAGGTGCATATATTTACATAAATTTGCATAATTTGAATAGTTGAGTGCTTTTGCTTCTTTTATTTTGGGAACCTCGGGTGTGGTTTCGTTGAAAGCTTAATGACAAAATTTTATTTATCGCTGCTATGGCTAAAACTCGCAAAATTTCTTTTATGGCTAAGATTTCTTTATAAAATAAATCTTGTTAAGAAACCTGAAACTAAATTAATTCCCCAAAACTAAATTAATTCCCGAAAACCCTTTCAGAAGCCTATCCAAGACCAGCCTGCAAAGTTTCCTTTCCTTTTTTCAACCACTACAATTTTCCTTCCTAACCCTTTACCTCTTGCATCCTTTGACCTTTGAAGATGCACCGCCTGATTTGTTGCCAAATTGATGATAGAATTACAAATTTTCTTTGCGATACTGAATGAAAAGCCCTGTACAGATGAGTAGTACTTGGATAAAAGATCAAATCAAGTTTTCAGGGGTCCCACCATTATCTCACACTGCTACCAGCCATGTACAAATAATTTGCTTGTTAACAATATTTCCTGCATTGTACATGGCATATGTGGAAGTATTTTATAATGTTCTTTTTGAAATTGCCTCCACTGTCAAAACATTCATTCTAAGAAAAAAGAAAAGAAAAAAAAAAGAGAAAAATTTTCTTCTTTTGGCAAAAAATTTGGCGATGCAACTTAAAACCTATAGTCACTATTAATTCTAACTTGTCTTATGCTCATTGCATTTAAACACGATTTTTCCTCAGCAGAATTAAAACAATTAATAAATCTAGAAATTAGTTAGATATTAACTGTGGGAAATGTGAACACAGCTTGATACCATGGAGATAAATTCTAACTTAGTGATTCAAAACATTTAGCAGTTTTTAGTATCCCCTAAATATCTTTTAATTTGTTTTGCCCAGTGAAAAGGTCAGGCAATTTGCTGAACTAACACTGTTTGTGACATATGTCTGCTTAGGTATTAAAGAGCATGTAAGGGATGCATTGACATGAAGGTATGCAAGTGCACGATGGGGCAATGGCCAGGGCGATTTTTCCGTCCTGACTTATAAATGCTTTATCAACATATATTAGCCTTAACCATGACTGTTTAGCTGTTTGCTTATCCTGAATTGCTAGTTTAAAGTGGGTGTTTTGACAAACTCTGCTGTTGGGTGACTTAAAGCAAGAATGCAAAAGTGGCCGATGGTGTATCCAGGGGTCTGCAATAGGGGCTGCACCCGTCCAGCAACATTTTAACAAATGCCTGATCGGTGGTAGCTTGCTGGATGAATGGCTACCCCCTCCCCTACAGTAAAATGATTCTCAGCTCCCCCTGGATCTGCCCAGTATCTATCTTCTTAATGCATATCGGGTGAAGCAGTTTCTTACAAATGGCAACACTTATCAACATGACGTTAAACTGTCTATTCTTGTCATTCCATTATCGCTGGTAGTTCAGTAATGTACTGAAGTATAGCAAGTCTGTTAAGGGTTTTCAACCTTTATCATGTTCTGCAGCCATCTTTGTTCCACTCCCTGCCTTCAATGATGGTAAAGACTGTAGTCAGGCAGCTTATGATCATATTTTAGATGGATGTGGACACTCCAGGCAAAAGCATCAATTTGTTTCCACATGCGCACTACCTACGCTTTGCATTTTTGATAGGAACCACTTCCCCAAGACAAATTATGGTGGCTATCTTGGAGTTACAACATGGCTGCCTCATGAAAACACATATTTACCAATATATCAGCTTCATAAAAAGGGCCCAAAACTATTGTTTAATAATAAACATGATAAAGGTCTGCTGTTTTGAGAGACAGCATGGCCTGGTTTCTCTCTGCCAGTTGAGGGCACTATATCACTTGTGCCTGAACAAAACTGACAGGCATGGCTGAGGTCGAGTAGGCAACCCCAGTCAACTTGGAATGCGCTGTTTAGTCACAGTTAAAGGGGCATAGTCAGATTGAGGCATATGCTTCCCAACTGAAGACAACCAGTTTTAACCGTGCTAGTATTGTTTTGCAACACCCCAAAAGCTGATGAAACCTGTATCATTTGATAACTTGGTTTGAGTTTCCAGTCAATCTGTCATGGTTACCCATTATGCACGAGGATTACGATCTGTGCAAAGTTGCAAGTCACACACAAAAGCTCTAGTGTATACAATGCAATTCCACACTGCCAACTAACAAAAGAACCTGGCAACCAGGACCGAATAACTTCCACTGCGTATCTTCCGAAGTTGGCGCTCCCAAGCTTTGTGAATGCTGGAAATTCAAGTATTTCAAATGATAGCTTGACTGCATGCATCATGGCTAAGAGCCTAGAGGTCCTGGATGGTATGTGATCTCGCATATTGAGTTTTATTTTAATTGTGCGCTCTCTACTGGTATTGAGGTACCAGGGACACAAAGTTCAGAATTTGTGGAATTCAACTTGTACGCAGTTTTTGCATGCACAATTCTTTTTACAAGTTAATCAACGTGATTTTATTTTTGAAATTCATTAAATGCCACCCAATTAAATTGTAGATATGCAAATTAGCGTACATATGGTCAAGCGATTCGCTAGATTCTAGGTGGGTTTTAATTGCCAAGGTCACCTTCATGATATGTGGGTGTGTAAATAGTTGAAATGGCTTCTTGAGATGCCCGTCTTCAGCAAAGATAATGCCAGTGTAATGTTCCATGCTAAGAACCAGGCACTTCCTTTCAAAACCCGAAACTGGGTTCATTTGCTCATTAGAATAAAAATAAGGACTTTCAAGTAAAACCTAATTTAAGGGCCTGCAAGGTAAGTATTTCCGAATATATTGAATGTTTAAAGGCAAAAGTGTACCTTTGGTTTTTGGATCCATCTGATTGTTTTAATCCTACATAAATGTAGATGTGAACAATGAAACTAACCTGTGAAATTTTCGTTTCAAAAAGAGGGAGCGTTTTTGAGATATTGTTGAAAATCTCAAGCAGTTATGTTCACGCTGGAAGAATAATTACACAATCTGAGAGATGTTTCATGCACAAATGTTTCTCATATTGAAATTTGAATCCCTCTCTCTAAAATCACACTGCTTTGACGGGAATCGTTTCTCAAAATGTTATACATTATCCACTGCTGCAATGCTTCTTACCAAGTAAGTTTTTATGGTCATTAATTTTTGGAGTAATAACCAAAGGTATACCCTCCCTTTAAGACATTACATCATATTGATATCAAGGCTGATTTTTCAGTTGTCATCACTTTTAACTATTTTTCTATTTCCAAGAACTGGCTTATTTTGGCATGGGGTGTGATATACTCGCTGTCAAATCAACTTGGATTCATAGCAAGTACAATGATATTTACTTTGTCTACGACTAGTGCCCATGTAATTTGTGCGTAGGGATAGGTTTTGCTTTTTTTGGCCAGGTGTAGTTGATATGGGCATCTATGGCCTCTTGCTTTGACGATTTGCTGTTTGAAAAATAAACCCCTTGCATTGACCGCCATTGCGCGTGCATGCGTGTTTGGCCACTCACAACTGTCGGTCAAAGGTAGGTCTTCATTGACCTCAGTGAGGGCGCTGTTTGGGTCTTGTGACGTCAAGTGACATGCGAGGGGTCTGTTATGAAACATGAGCATCTACAGCAATCTACAATACCCCCAAGGACAGCCAGAAAGGTCAATTATCTTGAAAGTGGTACATACATGTACATGAAATGCACTAAATTAATGGTAACCAGTCATAACAGCGCGTTACCAATGTTGCCAGTAGATATTTTCATTTGTTTTGTTTTTACTTATATGACTGATGCTTATGTTTATTTAAGAAAAATTGTAAATTATTTACTGCATTCCAAAATGATTAACATGTTTTCTAAAGGTGTATGGACAGTAGATAACCCTTGGAGTTGGACATGCATGAAATACCTGTTAATAGAGTCGATAGCATGCCTCAGTTGGGACACTATTATCTCAAGAAATTGAACAGGTCAAAGCTATTTTAGAATTGAAGAAGTGGAAAGGTTGGGGATGTAAATGAACTATGATGTAAGTGTTTTGAATGGTTAGGTATTTTGTTCTGTGAAGTCAGGCGTTAAACCTGAATGAGAAATGTTCAAGCAAATGTATGAAACTATGTAGCCTAGTCACATACGTTTGTTTTCTGTGTCCATTAAAAGAACACAGCAGCTAAATGCTGAATTGCGGTCATTATACAAAGTATTTGTTTGTTTACAATGAAAATGGGACACAAAATCACACTCAAAAACAAAAGAAAGGAAGTCCAGGCCATATGCCTATAATGAGATCTGTAAACCATTTTGTTTCCGTATTTAAGTGATGCGGCCTGTTTCCTTTGAAACTTTTGCTTTGATATTATTATGAAATGAGTCTTCAACGGGAAGAATTTCATGTGCCAAATTGATTATTGAAAGTGTTATGTGATAACAAAACATTAAACACATGAAAATTAGTACTCTATGAATATAAATATAAATGTAAATATATGGCCACTGATGTACCCCCTGGAAATAAATCATTAGATTTGGACGTCATTTATTTCAAAGGGATGTATTTTATTGGATACTTATAAGAAGGTCGGCTACAGTTGGCACATTTCTTTCAGTTGCCACTTATCTACCAGTTTTTGCATTTGATATCTGAAAGATTGACTGCGGTTAATGGACGATTCACTCCAAGATGGCTTATTTCCACTGAGTGCGGTCACTGACTCCCGATAAACCTGTCAAATGTTGGAATTCCCTAATCGTAATCAGCTCCTTACTGCTGACCCAATGCCCCAACTATACCAAGCCTGATAAGTCCGTCATACTCGCTCCTTTTTCTTTCATTGTTGCCGTTAATTTGTTTTCTTGTGGCGGTTTTAAACACTCCTGGTCTATGCTGTCAATAGACCACCAACTTTCTCAATTACCAATAGCAACACTCCAGCGGCAGGGGCCCAGCATTCCTGAGGTTGATAAAATCAGTGGCCCAACTGATCTTACGAGGGTAAAAAAAAAGCCATTGAGGAATAGAGGTGAACTTAGCTAGGGTGAGGGTAAGGCGCCTGGATTCATTTGTTGATGTGGTAAATCCTCCGGGTGCTTTTAAGGCATCGTTGGTTGTTGAGATGATGGTCTGAGGATTATGTTGTAAAGATGATACCAACTTAATAGGAACAGCCTAAGGCAATGGTGTGGTGTTGACGTTGAATGCCCACGGCAGATATGCATGAATGAGGAAAAACACAGAGTAGAAAGAAACAGTTTTAAAGTGATTCAAGATGTTGGGATTGCATCATGTTTAACTTAGTGGGTGTTTATTCTGCCGACGACGAATTTTTCAAATAGAGATTCTTTGAAGAACAAGTGTGTTTGGTGAATCGACATGTCAGCTGTTTGGATTTGAATTGGAATTATCTGAAATGTGAAATTTTTTTTCAATGATTTGCTGATTATTTGACACACAATTTTGATGCATCATCGGAAATACCAAAGTCAATGGATCATCTGAACTCGGGTCGGTCAGTAACTCTGCATACAGAGACAGAAATCTCCAGCGTATGTTAATCTGAACTTTACACACCATACACCATCCTCCAAAACACAGTTCTTGAGTCTACCCACATCCCCAGTGGACTTACTGCACTCGTGATGTCTAGGTACAGAGTTTGAACTTAAACTGTTTGCAGACAACAACTGTGAAGTCATATGGTGTGATGCAGTCAATGCTGTCGACGAAAAAAAAGTACTGGAAGATGTTAATGTGAAACTACAATACCGTATGTGTGATGACTCAAGAAAATCATAAACTTAAAGCGTGACTATGGACTGCAGTTAGGGCAGCAACTTCACTAAGAAATTAATCTGATTCTCTTGATGGTTGTTTACTGTGATATCTCAGGAAGTTGAAATGCATTCTTTGAAGAAGGGTTTCATAACTGTGCAAGAAGCTCTATAATCTGTAGTTTGGAATTCATGTGAGATTCCTTTTATTCAAGTATTCCAAGGCTGTAATGTAGAAGGTGTTTCACCTCAAACAGTTGCCAGCAAGTCTCAAATCCAAACTCACAGTCCAGTTTTGTTTTCAAAGAGTGTGAATACATTTTGTGGACGAAGAATTCCAACCGTTTTCTTTGTGGACCATTGTTCTGAATTCTATGGAGAAAGAACTACTTTTGATAAAAAAGGACCACAACTTGACATCTAAATGGCTCATACTTGGGATTGAAATCAAGAATTTCTGTCGGGGAACTTGTCTAAATTTTTTGTTCACTTGGAATCGGATTTAGTCATGCTAAGAAGCTTCTGCATGAGAAGAAAATGTTTGCAATGTGTCTTTTTACCTTCAACTAATCATGGACAGCGGAGACATGCTTGACCATGCATAAGATTCAGCAAATGGAGAATGCACAAATTGCATTAGTCAATAATTCTGCAAGGCTTCTTTGGAAATGAGGTCACGTAACTTCAGCATCTGTGGTCTGTACGTGGTGTTTGACTTGATCATCACCTTTGGTGTAACGTTATCACCACCTTCGAGTTAACCATGTAGATGATGATACATGCTAACCCAAATGATATAGTTGTTTGTACCATCCAGGGAAATATTTCTTTTGAATGTTCACCGACTACGACTCAATGCTACTGACCTCAGAAGAAGAATTTAATATTGAGGTCAACTCAGTGTCACATTGCTTTCACAGTCAGATTCACACAAGTACTTGATATCTGCACTTCGTGTGTACACTGAGGGAGTATTCACTTGAAAAGTTGTTGTCGGACTCCTCCAGTTCACACGTAAACTCATCGACAGAGGCGGTGGTGTAATTCTCTTATTGCCGACGAGCCAATTACTGCGAGGAAATTGCTGATTATGAAATCTTGCCGCAATTGAATTTGTGTGGATTGTGCCTGCAGCGCTATGGATTTACCTGAGCAAATCCCAACTGGGTGATTCACACGCACATGTTTAAGTTTAATTCACTTGTGCATTCATAGCCATTTCTTGATTTTGCTGTCAGTTTGAACCAGTAATAAGAACACTAAACTTTCTTGAAGATATTTTTGTTCTGAAAGTGTACTTATTTCTCCTGTATCTACACTGCATTCACCAAAACACTGTACGGACAGGTTTGGTTCAGAAGGGCAACTTTGTATTCTCCTTACTTCATTTATTTCCCTGCCTCAGATTTTGTTTGAGAGACCTGTTTAAATGTCACCATGTTGTGACCATTTGAATTGCTACTTGCCAAGAAAAACATATTACAGACTCTTGTCTTAAGTGATCGTCAACTAATTCACCTTAATGAATTTACAAGATGCCTTATCATTTGAGCGAAGAACCGCCGAAGAATTGATTGACAATCAACATCCTCAACATGAATCAACAACAAGCGCACTTATAAAAGATTTGCCGCAAATGTTCATCATTTACCAGGATTTGTTTTCCCCTATATTTATACGATTCAAGAATCTTAAAGTGGAGCATCTAAACTCATGAACTCTTTTTTCCTAAGGACATATGCCTGGATGATAGTGGTATAACATCTTCTTGTTCATGGGATAGATATCTGTCAACGTTTACCAGCTGTTCATTTCCTCACTTGTCCCAGAGCTTGAATTTCAGGTCAGTTCGAGCAGAGCACACGTGCAAATATCACACAAGTGTGAAGAAGCAGGATCGAGTCAAGATGATTTTCATGCCGGATTTGCCGTTCCAAAGACACAAACGTGGCCTTTTTTGTAACAATCCCAGCTTTGAGATGGTCCAGTATGCTGGAAAGTATCCAAGCACTGAGGACCTTCGATCGCGGAAATCACCAAAGAAGCGAAATGAGCGTCGAAATCGTACAGACCCCGACGTGAAAGCGCTTGAAACTCTCTTAAAAGATTTGGAAGTTGGGAAATTCGCTGATGCAAAGAAGCAAAAGTCTTCACCGGTGCCAGTGTCAAAGGTCGCCACATCCATACCATCTGGAAAACCTCAGGGATCGTTACAGTCTGGTGGGCTTTCTATGAATCATGGAATACCTGCTGGGACCACACCATCACAAAGTTCTAAAAGTGGTTCACCCTCAAAACCAGCAAGAACAGCAGAATCCTATGATATGCCATGGAATGCTCAACCTGTGATGGCGCAAAAGCAGAGTGCGACAGACACCCACAGATACCCTATGTCAAACAGTCTGCCTGAGGTACGTACAAGGCAGGAAGGAAGTGTAGCCCCACAGGAACCTGCACTCAGTGTAGTCCATAGGCAACCACTGGTACTCTCAAAGGGACAACATTTTCCTGTACCTCAGGGCAAACACGTACCTGTACCTCAACATGTACCTCAACATGTTCCTCAACATGTACCTCAAAACTCCAATGTGGTGAGACCTATCTCATTACCCGCAGGACAGTATGTGAATAAACCTCAGGGGCAGCAGGTGCCAGTACCGCATTATGGGCAGCAGGTGCAAGTACCCCATTATGGGCAACATGTGAGAGTACCTCATGAGAACCATGTGAGGCTACCCCAGGGGCATAACATGACCTCCACTCATGGGAGGAGTGGTGCAGTCCCACAAAGAGAGGTCAAACCAATTAGGATATATGAAAGGAATTCTCCGGTGCCAGTGTCATGGATGTCCTCAGAACCCACAGATTGCTTTTCAATGCCCCCAGTTCACCTGTCCACACCAACCTCAAAGAGTTGTTCTGCAACACCCCCTGCTCGCCCATCTACACCCCTTGGTTTCTCTGCAGTGCCCCAAGGTTGCCCATCTACACCCCTGGGCTGCTCTGCAACACCCCCGGGTCGCCCATCCACACCTCTGGGGTTTTCGGCACCATTGCTAGGCTGCCCAGCTACACCCCTGGGTCTTCAAACAATCACTCAGGGACAGACGGTGGTTTATTCAAATGGCAAACCAGTGAGAATAGACACAGAAAGAAGCGCAAAATATCAATGTAAATATATCAAACTTCTTTTCAACCTTTTATTATTTCTTGACAATGCCTTACATGTTTTTCTTGAATGCACATTCACGTAGGTTTTATGTTGTTAGATTTTATTGACAAGGATTTGATTTTACTATTATTATGGTCAACAAAGTACTTTAAAAAGAGCAAACTGTAAATACATCAAAGTGTATGCAAATTTTGTATTCTAAACCGTCCTTTCTTTGGTTTCAAAAGCAACAAAAGGCAACTTGAAAATTTATGTTTTATGTACTCACTAGATATGCTGTCAACTTGTCTAAATTTGTGTGACACTGTTATACCTAGAGTTCTAAAGAATCCCGTATGGTTTACTGCTGATCTATTTCTGACAATGGCCGACAATCAAAACTAGTTCAGTCAATTACTCTATGCTACTGTCTTATATCAGTACCTGTCAGTTACTCTGAGCCTCAAACTTTAGCCAAGTTAACTTGAAGTCCACTTAGCCGCAAAACCTACATTTTTGACA
>CM021545.1:4634211-4663486 GCA_010994315.2 Pisaster ochraceus | reverse complement strand
CGGAACAGTTGTTTAGGAATGCTGTTACTTTATTCAGCTCAAACTTTTCAGCAGGAATGATTTTGATTATCTGTTCTGAGAATACACCTTACATGTTGACTGTGTTTAAGAAATTATTATCACTTCATACCATTGATTTGATCAAGAAAGCATCTTGCTTAATTTGTTAGCAAATATTTACTAATGGTAAAAGGTAACATGCATATATACACAAATCTGTGCACCACATATTTGTATTGTACAATTTTGATATTGAGCCTGCATATGCATGTTTAGACCTTAATCATGCCATAGCCATCTTAGTCATGTACCCTATATGAATTGGTTCTCATTCTCGTAATACAGAAACGGGTGTCAGATTATTTTACCAGTTAGCCTCACTTTGATTACACTGATTCCAATGAAAAAATTCAAGATGGCCGCACGGTGGTACAGCCCTATTGACAGCATGGATATGTTCGATGGAGTATTAAGATGACTAAATGTCAGACCATTGACTTCAGCACTACTAATATTACCAACAGCTGGGGATGGAGGGATATGCTTATTGCAAAATGTCAGAGTGGACTGCCCGATATTTTAATACATATTGGCATCTGTCATGGTTGATCTGTCATTGGGCAATTGGTTAACCCTGGAACCATATTGAAACAGTAGAGATTGATACTACATGTACATCATAGTCATGTAGTGAACTGAAATGTTCATATTGGAATACGTGTACGTGATTTAGTGAGATTCCCAAACCCATCTATTTTTAAATTTTTTATTCAGAATGTACTAGATACTAGAAACTATAGTAACACCAGATATTGAAATTTGTTTTCAAGCAAGCTGAATCCTCTCAGTTCTGATTGGTTGATCCATAGCTACTAGTGAGTGATACTAACCTATTTTGCTCATAACCCTGTTCCAAATTTTAAGTTCTCAAGTTTGCGTGAAGATAAATTAGTTGGGTATGGGATGCAAAAGCGCCACATTTTCAGAATTGGAAAGAGGAATCTATGAGGGTACTATTGTGACCCTTTTATTTTTCCTTTTTTTTTTGGGGGGGGGTAGGTGGGTCACCATTTGCAAAAACAAGTAAACAATTAATGTATCCATATGATCAACTTATCACTAAAATAAATGGTGCATGAAAGGGTTGAAGAGGGTCACAAACTATCAAATCTTTGATTTTTCTAATGAAAAATGGAATAGCTGTTTTTAAACTGCTTCCCTTGCAAAATTTAACTTTTCGACCCGAGCAGAAACTTATTGGTCTTTGGAAAAGGAATCTGCTCTAGGGTCAAAACATGACGTCATTATCACGTTTTGCATTAATTTGTGTATTTAAAATTTTTCTCAAAAATAAAAGGCTGAAAGAAGCTGCAAACAAAATGAGCAATAAAGATATAAATGTGAAATGTTGGAGATGGAAGTTAGGATTGGAAATGGATAAACTAAATAGGCCCCTTGCACACACGGCTACTGTCTGGCCATTGCCTGTCATTTGGGAGTCAATTAGCATGTACAGATATGGTTAGTGTCTAACTGCACCAGAGTTGCTGAAAATGTCCACTTAGTCTTACTCCCAAAATGGTGCCTCCAAGTTTTATCCTGGATGATGACGTCAAATGAGGGGAAAAAAGAGGGAAATTATCTCTACACTTCTCACCAAATTAAAAAGGATTTCAGTTTGTAAAAAATATATATACAAAAAGAAGGGAAAAACAAAATCATGGTAGATTAAATTTTCCAGATGATGACAAAACCCTTTGGGGGAGGGGAAGTTTTTGTAGACAAACTATAACGTTCCATTTGGCAGTATTCAGGTGTAGCTATGATGTTCCATTGCACACTTGACGATTTGCACGTGAGGTCACAAGCCCAAATTAATAAGTGCCCTCACTGAGGTCACTGAACACCTATCATTGGCTGGGAGTTGTGTATGTTGCGTACGCGCTTACACGTTTCCAGTGTTTGACCTCAGCAAGGCAGCCAATGCAAGGGGTCTATCAAGTAACTGTGTTTATTGCAGCTATAAATTACCTGTCTCAAATTAGATGTGGTCTGAAAACACCACCCCCCAAAAAAAAAAAAAAAAGAAAAAAGGGAAAACACTTTCAACTTGTCCTGTAGGTTATTGTGCTCACTTGAAACAAGTTCCATAAAGCTCACAAGAAGGAAATAACAACTGGCAATTTTTTGTAATATTTATTTTTGTTGTTGTTGAAAGACTTCCAAATCAGACACCTACATGGTTGATATTGTGTAAAACACTGAGGGATTTCATTATCACATAGCATTTTTTCCGTATAGACAATTGAACATTTTGAAAGTGACCCCCATGTGAATAACATCTTTGATAGCAAAATAGGTTGAAGCTGAGATGTAATTGATCAAAATATAAGTTCTGTGGATAGTAAGTTCCTTATTGATCTCCAGAAGATTACCAGGGCACATTGGTCCAAACGTCGAGTAACCAACCGGCTCTTTTCATAACTCAAAATATATTTTCCCATAGTGTCATTACAAACCTTACTTACAGTCACTACCACTATGCATAACATCAAGTCTTACTTAGATACAATTGATAGCCATTGTACTTTATTGGTATGTGACAATATAAAACCAATAGCAATTGCTGATAGCAGCTCATATTTTTATTGGTGTGGGACAACATAAAACTGATGGATAGCCAATAATACTTTATTGGTATGAGACAATATAAAAGTGATAGCAATTATTGATAGCATTAATACTTTATTGGTATGGGACAATATAAAACTGATAGCTATTATTAATAGCAGCTAATACTTTGATGTTGTGGGACAATAAGAACTGATGGCAATTATTGATAGCAAATAATACCATACTGATAAATCAGTTTCTAGTACAGCATGGTTGCAGTACAGTTATTGTAGTAATGCAAACTGTGTCAACGCTACAGTGCAGCCGTTGTAGAGCCATATTAGTATGGTGACCGGTAGCAAACAGCAGGGATCTGTGCCATCACCCACGCTGGGTCATCACACATCTTTTTATTATCTACTCATCACACCGTGTACTTGTATTTAGCTGGTACGGACCACCCTCGTCTTCTCCAATCAGGTTGTGGAAGCCATTACGCAGTGCTGGACCGGTTACCAACGATCAACTAATTTGCGTTTTCCCCACACAATGTCTTTGTTGGTTGGATTTCTCAATATCCATGTGATAAATTATGTGTAGATTGGGACAAATTTAAGTGGGTTGTGCTTGTTGACTGTTAAATTGCAAGCATTGAGTATTTTTACAAGGAGTTATCTGCAATGTTTTGTAGCCTTCAAAATGTGGACGTGATACCAAGAATGAATTAACTTGCATTTTGTTGTTCTTCTCCATTTTGGTTGTGGAAGGTTGTGGAATCAGTCACATTGTTGAACCTAAGATATTAGTTCTGTGTATTCTTTTGTGACGAGTGATCTTACAAGATGTTTTTCTAATCAGCAAAATGTCTGACTGGTAAGGATCGCCAAAGTTTGTTTCTTGTCTCGGGTCGGATTTCTCCCTTGTACTGGAAAGATGGGGAGGATTCACATGGATCGTGTCTGTTGAACTTTACATGCCAGCTTTGTGTGTTTCTTCAGAGAGTCATCGTCTGTGATGTTGTCACAGCAAGTGCCTGACTGATAAGCTTGGAACCAATTAACATATATTTTGTCGTTCTCATCATGGTCCTAGTGGAAAGTGATATTGTGAAAGTGGTATAGTTCAGATGCCAGCCTTTGAAGACGGCACTTGTGCCTGATTGACTAGCAGGATTTAATTCTTCCCCAGTAGATCATTGTATTGATTCTTGTCTTAGGGCGAATGATTGTGTGACAGTTCTACATGATATGTTTTTAAAAGACTGTATTGATGTGAGTACTATGTATTCCCTGCGATGAATCGTCATCTGCTGTTTTTCTAAACTTGAAACTTGAAGTGGATTTGAATCGCTGAACCGAGACACTGCCAGCCTTAGTGACATCTTGCATCAATCAATTATAAACTGAATTAATGAAGGTACTTGTGACGCTAACTGATCTCATCTGAAAACTTTAATTGTGTGGCTGAAGACCTGCAGACTATCCATCCCAGGCATGTACTGTTGAGGGCGCTCTTTTAATGCCAGAAGAAATGACATTTTGAAGTCATTTTAAAACTGCCATGAATAGAATTTGCTTTTGAAGCTGTTGGATTGTAGATGGAAGGACAACCAAGATAGATTGCGTGCTGATTATCATGGACTTGAAGCAGAAATAGGCCAAGTGAACCAAGAACACTGTCACATTCTGCCCTGGGCTAGGCAACTTGGGGCATTTTCACCAACAGAGGGCTGTGGTGTCAGTGGAGTAAACTGAGACATCAAATGTAACTAGTTTATTTCTGAAGGTGTCGCTGCAGACTTGTCAAATCGTCTGATGTATGCCATATCATGTCTTCAGGCTATTGCAGCAATTCCAGTGGAGCTGCTGGTGGATGCCAGGAACATAGATGCTTACCACATAGATGGTTGCTTACCAACTAGCTTAGCAAGATGCTAAGCATGATGCTTGACTCTCTGAAGAATGTTCACCAAGAAACGTGCCATCGATTTTCCCCTTGAACATTACCTGCTGTTTTGCCTGGAGTTTGACCGCAAGCAGAGGAAAGCATGTAATACTTTATGATCAGTGCAGGGCAGGAGTAATCATTCTTTTAGTAGAGAAATTGTTTCTTGAAAGCTAGTTGTTGCTTTGTTTGAAACTTGACTTATGAAACAATTTGCACATGCATGTAGTATCATGCTTATGAATTAGGAAATGAAAGAGTGTTGACGAGGTTGCAGTCACCTTTTAAGACTAGGGCCAAATTTCATAAAGCTGTTAAGCAGAAAATGAAGCTTAGCAAAGTTCTTTACTTAGCAAGAAATGAGCGGGGTGCCAGTGGCAACAATGTGAACTTAATGGAATGTTGGCTGGTAATCTGTTTCTGCTAAGCAAAATTTGTCTGTGCTTAGCAAGTTTTTGTGCTTACAGGCTTTATGAGAATGGGCCCTAGCAGGATCTTGGCTGTGGGATAATGGACAGAGACAAAGGTGAGGTCCATTATCCCACTGCCAATACCCTGCCTGGTCTTAAATGTCTGTTTTAGACAATTCATCTCTCTTTCATTCACATATACTCTTAAGCATTTATGAATGTAATATTATGTACTTTTGTTTGTTCAACTTGCAGATGTAACAGATATTCCAAAATAGTTTTGACGATGGCTGTTCATTTTTAAAGTTTGGACTAGATGCTCTTGTTTTTCTGTCAATTTCAGAACGTTGACAACAGGAGCTCAAAGTATAGAATAAATAGAAGAACCAATTTCCCAATTTGTTTTATACAAATGTTTAACAAGAAACCTTTATTCATGAAAAATAGTGGATCTAACTTTCTTGATCTATAGTAAGGTTTGTAGTGACCACATGTACCTCAAATTCTTTCTCAAAGTGGTTTTGAAAAGAACTGATGGTGTAACAACTTTTCAGATCTGCCCTAACTCACAAGAGAGATTTTGTTATTACAAACCTTACTAGATTGTATCTCCACCATGTAAAGTTTCAAACCCTACTTGTCTTTCTTCGCTGGTGAGCATTTGTATCGGTTAGTTTGAGCTGCTAGTACAAGACTTGCTTGTACGCAGAAAGATAAACCAGCTGTTTTGCACTTGAACTAAGTGTTTATATGATATGTTTGAATATGGTTCTTGCAAAATAAGTTCAGAATGTTTACACAGACCTACCGGTATGTTTGTTTGGGTTTTTGCTCTTTTTCCCCAAATGAAGTTTCAGTTGTTAACTTTTGAGCATTACCTGCCTAAAGCCTAACCATTTTTGCTTTTGCTTTTATCTTTCATTTTTTTGTCTGAACAGTTCTGTGTGGTAACATATCAGATACCAATTCAAATCATTTCCCATTTAATTTATATTCAATTAAGTTAACAGTTCGGTTACTCGCAACATTTACATCAGTTCCATACTAATTAAAACAATGCCATTTTACTATCAGAAATTATTATCAAATTGGATACTTTTTTATGTTGGATAGCAACAGACAAACTTGATAATTTCCATACAGCTATATTGACCAGAGCATTAACTCCTGATCCATGCACACATATTTTGAAGCCTCCTGGGTGCAATCATGTTTGAGGCTTGTGTTCGACTGTGAAACAAATTCATAGAGCTTGAATTCGTGTTTAAACTGACGCACATGCATATGTGGGTTTGCGTTAGGTGCGCAAAAGTCTGCACATGTATGCATTCAGTTTATAGATTCTATAGTGACAGAATTGAATAGAAGTACTTAAATGAAAACAGTCAGACAAAAAAACTCAAAATTTTACATGAGTGTGCCCTCGCTGCTTCAAAGCATATGGCAAGGTAGTGCTCTAGTCAATGCTGTATTGTAATAACCCGTCAAACTCTTAAGAGTTGCACTGTTTTGAGAACCGTTGCACCTCAAGTCTGCTCTCACCTAGGGTCGAACAATCTCCCACTGCTGAAAATGCTATATTTAATCTCATTAACTGCTTCATGTTCATTTTCTCAGCCTAAATACTGCATTTCAAATAAGCTAATAAAGGTATCATTTTCTGAGGCAACTTACACCCTAGTCATTCCTGATGAATCAGTTTGACACAAAATGTTTGCTTTCACAAACGGATACATTCGCTACTAATTGAACTTCTTGCTAGACCACCTTAAAATAAATAACTTCTCTGCCTGTACAATAAAAATCTGTATGTGTATGTCCCAGCTTTGGGGTGTTGGTTTATTTTCAAGTCAAATGTTTAATATTTGGTTTTGTTTGTGGTTTGTTTCAGGGTCAAAACCAACGAGACACTCGTCTGGAAGTGATAAGATTTATAACTACAGGGATCCACCTCCAACACTTGACAAGACAAAAGCAGAGGTCAGGATAGTAACAGAGATTAATCTAATTTTCAGACCATAAGCCATAGCAGATGACTTGATTTTCAGGCCTTCATCATGTTCCATGGCTTATATTCCGGGAGGCTTATATACCAACATGACCAAAATTGAAACGGCAAAGTTCTTGGCTTTCAATATACTTACCAAAATAAAATTAAAATATCAGGAAAAAAACACAAAATATTTCTGTTCTGTATTTGCGTGTGCAGCACATCAATGTGTTTCAATCCATGTATTCTGTGCATGATATGAAAGTCAGGCACTTTCTGATGCTGCTGATATTCCGGGTGGCTAATACACTGACCTCTGAAAACTTTTTCAGAGTTTTTCCGGTGCTGTGCTTTATTTTTTGTGCAGCTCGTAGTCCAACAATTTAGGTATCTGTAAGTTCTTTGTGTCTTTAGACCAAGTCACTTTGTTTACAAAAAGAGTGACATTTCTGTAGCAAGGCATTTCTTGGCAGGCAAGAAACTACACTGGATAGTTGGCAACCTGTACATTTTGAATCAAAATTAAAATACCATATAAAATCAAGAATTGTATTGAAAAACACCAGAACAAATTTGTGCACTCTTTTCTTCATATCAAAAGACACTTTTCGTTTGTTTGAAAAATTCGCCAAAAACTAACAGTTTGGTTGGAGAAGCTATTTCACTGTGATGCAATAAAACTGGTGAAAATGCTTAATCAGTGACTAAGCATCAAACATATTTCTTGTTGGGTCACGAACACGCACCCAAGGTTGAATGGGAGAAAAATAAGATGGCAACACAGAGGTCTATTTTGACCCAGCAGCCACTGCCATAGCCAAAGACAAACATTTCATACAAGGAATTATTTATGAATATTTCATCTGTTTGTGCAGAGATTGATTGAGGAAGAGAGGAAGAAGAAGGAACGTCTACAGCTAGAGGAGCAGCAACACAGACGACACTCTGACTACGCACCTATCAAATCACCAATCATCACTAACGATAGATTCAACGATCCCATTATCAGTTCTAAGGAAGGCCCCCAACCTGGACGCAAACAAGAGGTGAAGATGTGCGACCAATGAGAGAGTTGGTTTTTAGGGTCCGATGTTGTGGAAGTTCAGGGGTTCCTATTGGGGGATACTTTTTCGTCTCATCTTTTAAGTCAACTTATCATCAACAAGGATAAATGTCATAATTTTCAAAGAAGCCACCTAAGTTGGGTGCAAATATGAGTTCAAAACCATAGAAATGGAACCTGGAGAATGTTGAGTGGGTCATTATCCACCCAACCCAGTTCAGAGACTATTTTATGGATGTCTGCAGCCATTTTATTACACAGGTTTTTTTTACACAAGCATGGCAAAATGATGTCACTTGACATGCGCGTATGACAAAATTTACCCTACAAAAACCAGGTATTTTGAATCACTCAATAAGTAATGTAAATGTTCAATGCGCATGGCCAGTTGGCCATACTTGCATATCACTTGCCATACATGTGTGTCGCTTGGTATCCAGGGCAGGACATGGAGTGCAGACAAGCTCACCTTTCTCCTGGTTCTACTTCTTTGGTTGGAAGCTCTGTAGAAGGATGAGTTGGGAAGAGGTGATGGCATGGGGGAGTCGTAGACAAACATCTTGAGGGGCCGTAGGGGAAGTTAAATTTCCTTACTCCTCCACTCTCCTTAAAATTGACAGTAATCTTCCTAATCTTAATTTGTTTATGGGGGGGGGCAGACATCCCCTTCTTCCCACTCCTCTTTGGTCCGCAGCCTTTGAGGGAAGGGACATGTGAGGCAAAGCATGTCAGGAGGATAAACTTTGGATGAGGTACACATGGTGAACCTGAAAGTTCAAAAACAAGATCACTTTAGAACAACTTTGCGCAGGCAGAGAAACCAGTGGATGGGGAAGAGATGATGAGCATTTTAGACTTGTTACATGATCCTTCATCTCTCCTGGACATTTATAGTAATTCTGTTTCTTTTTTTCTTCGATCTAATCAGGTCAAGGCGTGTGCTTTAGCTTTATATCCATTCAAGGCACAGTCTCACAAGTGAGTATAAACTACAAATGATGCGCTGTATTTGCTTCTTATGTTCTATTGATCCAATTTACGTCGGCTCAGAGCAGAAAGCCCTTAAAAGGCCTAGAAAGACCCAGTCGGCTCGGAGCAGAAAGGACTTATAAGACCTAGAAAGACCCAGTCAGCTCAGAGCAGAAAGGACTTATAAGACCTAGAAAGACCCAGTGGGCTCGGAGCAGAAAGGACTTATAAGACTTAGAAAGACCCAGTCAGCTCATTGTGTGTGTAGATATTATAAGTCCTTTCTGCTTTAAACTGATTGGGTCTTTCTTGGTACCATTAGGCCTTTCTGCTCTGAGCTGACGTATGTTTGTGTGGTGAGACGGCACTTTATCCGTAAATGCAATTTAACTTCCATAATGGCAGACCATGGTCAGGTAGTAGCCACATGTCATGTCAGTGCAAGGGGGTCTTTATATACCTCTGTGCATGACATCTTAAGCTCATAGAGCGCCCTCAGTGAGGTCAATTGATGGTGCCTCATTGGTTGACAGTTGTGTTTTGGCGACTACATATTTACACACATCTATTGTCTGACTTGAGCTACATGTATAGTAGTGCATGCAAGGGTTTGTACATTATGAAGCCACTGACATGACCATCGTCATTTATCATCTGATTATCACATTTAACAAATTTGTATATCACTTGATCTATGACATATTGTACAACTGATTTCGCAGTGTTGAAGCCGATAAAATATAAATTACTGTGGCAGTGCACCAAATGGTAGTTGTTGTTGGGTGTTTCTCGGGCTGGGGCTGGTACTACTTTAATTCCTTGTGCCTAGATTTGTATTTAAAAATTTTCTACTTTACTTTATTATACATCAAAGGATGCAATATGTTAAACAGGACGAATACAAACTTTAAATAAAAAAAAGAAGAAGTTGCAAATAGGAACACTACCCAAAGGAAAGGTTACCAAAGGCACTTAAATACCTTAATACCAATGATGGCAATCAAAGTATCGAGGAAAATTCAAAAGGGAATAGTTTATAGTTGAATAGTTGATATAGAATGATTGATAAATAGATAAATAGTAAAGTTATCAGTCTTCTGTTGGTTAAGTTACTTGTGTCTGCTTCAACAGGGAGTTGAGTTTTGATAAAGGAGACACGATTTATCTTCTACGGAAAATTGACAAGAATTGGTATGAGGGTGAACACCATGGACACGCTGGAATCTTCCCGTCCAGTTATATTGAGGTAAGTGTTAACAAATATTAATGCTAAACTGTCTCTAAAAGTACATCCTGCAAAGAACACTGACAATGCCTTATAAAGGATAGAACAGTGTACTCACCCTATAAAGACCATAGGGGCTGCAACCGGCTTGTACCAAAATGACTCGCGGGACCACTAGCAAGTGCAAAATTTGACCTACTTTTTATTCATCCAAAAAGGTCAGAGTATTAAGGTCATTTCCTGAATTTACAATGCCCAATCTTTCCAAACTTCATGTAATATAAATTGTAGATGTCTTTAAAAAAAATCATATTATTGTGTTCCTTGTTTTTACTAAGAAATATTTAGTAACCCCCCCAAAAAACCAGCCGAATCAGACATGCCTATGGTATGCATGAATGGTAACAGTTGCACAGATATGCATGGTCTCTTGATCTAGGTTTAAAGAAACATTGAACAGGTCAAAAATACAAATGTCCACAACAAAACTAAACAAGTAAAAATTTAATTTTGTTAAATAACATTTTTGAATTCCCAGTGTTATACACGTAGCTTTAAGTTTGATTTATAATTGGGTTTTTCAGAATTCACATTTTCACTTTCCAATTAACATTCCATACAAATCAACCTGAGAAGATGTCATCCAATTTGTTGGTCTCATTTTTCAGAAAACAACAAATAATGGTTCATAGTTTGACAGGGATGTTGTTCATAGTATATGCTAACTTTGGTATGATAAATCAAAATAAGAAGCTCAGTGTTTGGGACAAATTTCTTACACATTGTAGTATTTCAGATGGAGACACTTGGTACTGGCATCAAGTTGATAAAAACCCAAGCTTACAGATCATTAAGTCTCTTATCTTCAAACTGTCTCTCTGAGTTTGCGTAGGTAGACAAACACTTCAATTTTTCTTTGCGATTGTGTAGGTCGTCACATCACTTGAAGATGCCAAGAAGGCCCAGCTTCATGGTCCAGGCCTGGAAGGTAAAGCAAGAGCCAAGTACAAGTTCTCAGGAGAAACACAGACGGAACTCAACTTCAACAAGGTCAGTTTAGGGTTTGTGGTACCTTTTAAAAAATGAGTTGTGATAAAAACATTTGTTTATTTGCACATCTGTAAGATTACCAACCAGTTTGCTTCAGAGGACACGCAAAAATCTTATGCAACACACGGCAGTGGGTTTATTCTGTTCAGTGTTTCCTAGTGTTCAAAGTGACCTCTACTACTCTTCATGTATTTATTGCTATTTTTGGTTGTGTTTTACATCAGGGAGAATACATAGAGCTTGTTAAAAAGATTGATGCTAATTGGTGGGAGGGGCGTATTGGAAATAGAAAAGGTATCTTCCCTACTGCCTACGTGGAAGTACTCCGAGAACCTACAGGTAAGCCATATTTACATAGACCCTTTCATTGAAGTAAGGGGGTGTGTTTTTAGATATCTAATCGAATAAAGGTATATCAGTGTTGCCTTTGAATTACAGGGGAATCTGACTGTGTAAATGTTGTTATTAAATTTTGGGTTGAACAAAGAACAAATGAGTAAAATTTGGTGTGAACCTGTGACCTCCAGATTAACATGCCGGCACTCTACCAACTGAGCTATCTGACCCTTTTAAGTATTTTGTTCAAGATAATTCAAGATTGAAAAGTTTTGTTTTGATTTTGTTTGTACGTGTTTCAGTTTTAATCTGAAAAGCAATGCCAATATATCCTAAAATAGCACTTGCATTACGCACAAGTTTGAAATTGTCAAAACATCATTTCTTGCATGTACACACAAAATAAGTACGCGCCGAGATTCAACGTTTTTACGTGGGGAATTTTCGTGCGATATATATATATGCCATTTTTGCAAAAATGAGATACAGCTTTTTTCCACTGACATGACGATATGTGATGATCCATACCCAAACAAAAACTAGGTTTATTTGGTCATCAAATAGATGAGAATATGAGCTTTCAAATAACACTGTATTAGGGTTAGTAATTCTCAACATGTAGAATGTTTAAGAGTTCACATCACACCGTTTTCTTGGCTGATTTTCAGTTGTCTTCACTTTTAATGCCATTTTACTATTTTCTAGAAGTACCTGATTTTGGCATGGGGCATCACATATGGCACTTGGTTTTTTCCTGTGTCTACTAGTTTAGGAAACTTGATAACAAGCTGGAACTGTTAGTGAGTGATCAATTAGTACAGGCTTTGATTCAAGCTGAGGGAGCAAACCATTAACAAAAGTTTGACCGTGATTTGCTTGTGAGTTTTAGTGTAAAATTACTGCAGTTTTACAATCATTACATGTACTTTATATGGATTCGAATAGAGTACAGTTTTGCCAATACTGGCAGTGTTGTACAGTATCTTGAATCAATGAGACTCAATGTTACAAAAAAGGCAGTTACAAAAAAGCAGATCTGAAGCGTTTGTCTAAAAGGTTAAATTTAAAACATTTAACATTACTTAAGCTACACTGGGTGTTTGGATAATGTTCAACACTACATGATGCACATACATGTACCATATGGGCTATTTTACAGACTTAATAATAAGATTAATAAAAGTGGCTTTTTTTCTCAAGTCCGTCATGCATTGACGCTCATGGCGTTCCAACATTATTACTCTGGTCACTGGGCCATTTATTTCATTCCTTAAACCACCTCACCTCCCTGGGGAGTATACAACCTGTGCTGCCAAGTATGTAGTGCGTCAAGCTAAATCAATCACAAGAACTGTCTCTGCCCTCAAAGGTACCAGTTTACCTCTAGGTGAAGTAAAGCAATTATAGCTAAGTGTCTTGTTTAAGGACTGAAGTGGCATGAAGGGGATTCGAACCCACACCCTGACAACTTAGCCTCCAGAAATTGAGTTCGATGCAGTAGACTGCTCAGCCACAACCATTACTTTAGTCTTGATGTTTCTTTGCAAAGTACAATGTAATACCAAAGGAAAGTTTTTAATTTGGTCATCATATGCCAGTCCTGTCTGACTCACCGTCAACATAAAGTTAAAAGTTTACACCTTTCACATGGATTGCCTTTTGATCGTGTATTTTTTCAATTAACAATTCTGGGCTCTTTGAAACCATTGTTTCAATAAATCTTCCTATTCCCGTCACCACACCGTGAAAATTGTGTCAGTTCCTCCCCCAAATAAAGCCATGATTTGATTTCCTTTTACCGAGGATGTGTTTTGTTTAAGAAAATCCTGTGACAATACTTTCAACTCTTTTGTTCTTCTTCGAGTTGTCACATCGTAGATTCCCAGGAGGTGCTGGCGTTCTCCCGGGGTGGATTGTTTTTAGATTCCGTTAGATTCCCCCCCCATTTCCCACCTCAGGCCACTCATTTCCTCTTCATGATTGATCTGTAAACCGTTGCTTTGAGATTTTGTTGACAGTCCATTGAGTGATGACTTCTCTGGATTAATTGCTGGAATTGTCTCATCGTGGTCCCACGGGGAAAGTGTCCTGGGAGAGATTCCGTCTGGTGCTCTCCCCACGTACCTTTTGCTCTATCCACTCACTTCCTCCTAAGTGAAGCAATTTTGCCCTGCTTCAATCTGTTTGGATTGCGTCCCAGTTTCATAAAACTGTTTAGCTAAAAAATTTGCTGAGCACAGATAAATCTCTCTTAGCAAGATTGGTTTACCAGTCACAATACCACACAAAGTACATTTGCAGTGGCTGGTTCTCTGTTATTTGTTCGCTTAGCATATAAATTTGTTTAGCAATATCTGCCAAATACAGGTGTGAGAAATTTCAGACTTATTTGAATTGTGGCTGTTTAAAGTCTTGCCGTTAAATACAAAATGCAGGAATTTTCTTCAGATACAAATAAACCTGATGGTTTGATCTACTTCTCTAGCCCAGAGGATACGGTCCCCAAAAGCTCCTTGAAATTTATAACTCCAGGGGTTACCAAAAGGTGGAAATGCCATCATTTCAACTTACCACCTAAGATCTTGAACCCAGTTCCAGACTTTTTTGTCGGCATTAACTCTCATCTCTGCAAATAGATTCATGAAATTATTCAAAGATTTCCTAAGCAGAAAACCTATGCTTACCAGACTGAATTGCTCAGCAAAACTTAGCAGGATATCAGTCACAAGGAATACAAATCCCATGACACTTTGGCCGGTAACCTGTTTCTGCTCACCACTATTTGTCCAGGGTGCATTTTCCTAGTCATAACCAATAACCTTTAATAGTGTTGATCCTGTAGTCTAACCATTAAGCCACAACCCAAATGGTTAAAGATTTAGACCTGGAAAACACTCCAGTGCCCAGCAGATTTGTGTGGTTCCAATCAGTGAAATCTGAAACTTGATCAGTTGTGAACAGTTTCTTTGGTTGTCAGGAGGTAAGATTCTCACAAACATCAGTCAGGTACCCTAGAATAGCATTTATTTCAGCAGAAAGTCAGAAGCAAGTAAATGGTAGCAATTTTGTAAAATATGCATAACTGACCCAATTGTCGCAATTCACCTGACTTTGTCACCCCAAAACCTTGGTAGCGCCATTTGGGGAGTCAGATTCTCTGTGTGTTACTGTAGAGGGCACATATGAGACAATGCGCATACAGGTAGACGAGCGCCATATCTGTACGAGCAATTTGAACTCCAAAATGGCTGACCATGGGCAGACAGTAGCAATGGGTCAATTGTTTTAATTAATCTCAAGGTTACGTGTTTCCATTCGTTTATTTAATTCAACTTCACATAATTCACTACTGAATGGCTGTGAAACAATAAGTCTTTTCAATTCAATTGTCTCTAAATACATCGTTACTCATTAAATTGCTTACAACTCTCTGCCAGAGATAAGCTGCTTATAACCTCTGCCCGTTGCAGTTGCTTACACTACCCCCTTTTTACAAGGCACTAGAGGAACTTGGCATGTGTCCAAATGTTTGACGACTTTCTTAAACCACTTTAAGGGCAGAGGGTTTCCTCATGGGTCTATCATGTTCATTTCTCACTGATTTGTCCCCACGCCTGTCCGAGGGCACTCATTTCCTTTACAATTATCCCATTTCACCAGGGATGTATTTAGTTAGAGATTTATTTGACAAGTTCTCGCATTAAAACTATGTTACATTTTGCAGTTACTGAGCTGTGTTTAATGCTTACAATCTCAAGAGAGGTTGATTTCTTGAGCCATTCATATGGATGTTCTTCCCCCCCCCCATTTTATTAGGCCCAGGGATGTTATTTTTATTGCAGTGATTTGTCTCCTGGTGGTTCTGGGGTAAGTGGGCTTCCTTTCCACCTGTTGAAAAGTCAGTTGCTAAGAAACTGTCTGTTATATCACACCAGACACTTTATAAACAGTGGGCTCCTAGCTCCACCAAAGTGTATTTGAATTTCTTACATCTTTTTGACCAAGTCTGTCCCTCCAACCATTTACATGTCCGATTATATAGACGGGAAATTTTATATTTTGTGTCATAATTTTCACATAAATTCTAGAGTTATACAGCTAAACATGTTTTGAGCTTTGCCCCCTTTCTTCATATCAAAAGTTGATAAAAAAAACAGACAGTGCAATCTCAATAGATTGAATGTTTTCTTCTAATCTATTGAACTGTGTACAAATCGTGCCTACATGAAGTCCAGGCTCTTTGGCTCTTTTTGTAAAAGTGATGTCACAGGTTACATGACAGTCTATATTGACCTAAAAAGTTGTGGCTAGATTCATAAAAACATTTGTTTGTGTGTTATCAGTCAAGCCATTATACAATTATCCGAGGTTTCTGGTGAAGAAAATTTGGGTTTTTAACAATTTGGATTTTAAGCATGTTTTGACAGGTTTATACACATCAAAGATGAATGGCGGAAAGTTTGTTTCATTCTACTTTTGACACCGACCACATTAAAAGAAATGATGGAGCGACCATCTTTGCTGTAAATTACTATTATCCAAGATCTCAACTTTGTCTCTTGGGTAGTAAATTGAAAAGCAATATGAGGGCTCATTAATAAAGGTCTTTTGAAAACTGTCTAAGTGGGTTGAAGTGCAAAGAGTAATGTACCAGATGTTCATAGCCTTTGAAATTTACAGGTTGTCAGTCTATGCTTGGAGAACAGTGAGCCCTCGTTTGATAACAACTCCCCAATGTCCTGACCCATATGAAATTTAAACAGTGCCCTCACATGCTTAGTTAGAGCCAGCTCTTTGCATACTTGGCAATCTTGGGGTGCTTGACATTCCCGAGGTAGAGGGAATGTGCAAGGATGGATGCTGATGTTGCCATAAACAGATGTTACAGCCTTGGAGATGGTCTGATAGCTTGATTAACTTACAAGGGATGCCTGCATGGGGGCTTGGTTCTTCATCAAGGATAGGTCTTGCATTAACCAGTTATTCCTTCATTTTGTAATATTGGAAAGCGACCAAGGCAACGCTGCATGATAGTTTTTTTGTTTTGGCTACATTCGCCTTCAGAGATGAGAAATAAGATTGAACCAATCATTACATGTAGTTAATTTTTGTTCCTCTGTGTGAGCGTTGTCAATTCCATTGCCATGTAATTTGTTTCGACTGAGTCTGGTTTAATTACTCCAAGTCATGCATTGCAACACACCATGGGCTCCTAGTATTTTTGTAGTAATGAACAAACTGTTCATATCAATTTGGACAGAAATTATCTCTCGTATTTTTTAAAAAGATTGTTGGTTTTGTATTTGAGTCAATTAAATTGTGTGGGTTGGGGTTGGGTTTTTTTATAGAAAAGAATTGAGGACAAGCATATTTAGAGAACAAATAGTTTGAATTGAACCTGAACCCTTAAGAGAGGTGGAAAGGCAGTGGGGGTTGGAGAAGGTAAGGTATCCCATATTGCTCGTTTTAAAGATTTTTTTACAGCACTTTCAAAAACTGAAAATATGTTGTTGAATTGAATAGTCCAGAGTATTTCTCCTCAGTGAGTAAATGTAATGCCCAATACCAAAATCAAGCACTTCAGTTCAGTGAGAATGGTGACCAATAAGAGCAGAATACTGCTGTAAGCAGAGCCTTAGTTTGTTCCTGGTATAGCAGTAGTGAGGAGATTATTCAGTGAGATTGGTGACCAATAAGAGCAGAATACTGCTGTAAGCAGAGCCTTAGTTTGGTCCTGGTATAGCAGTAGTGAGGAGATTATTCAGTGAAATGATTAAGCTGTCTGGATGTGTGAACTAACTCAATAGACAGGAGCTGTAGTCATATTATGGAACACTTTGATAACTACAAAGTAATTAAAGGTATTATACAGGATTGGTAGAGCTGACAAAATAGTCTCAGACAGTATTCATGCTTTGTGTGAACAACCATATACATGAAATAACAAACTTGTGAAAATTTGGGCTTAATCCGTTGCATGAGTCAGGAGGAAATAGTAAAAGCCTATGCTTTCCAGCATTTAACCACATTTTCTTTAAATTTGGTTGTAACTACCGAAATCAGCCGTTGCATTCTCTTAAGGTTTTCAGATACAATTTTCTTGAATACGACTTCATTTAAGGGGGAATATTTCACAGTAAAAATTTGTTCCATTATTAATTTCATAATCAGGAAGCTTTCAGACTAAAATTAACCAATGATCTTTGTTATCCTTACCAATCCTATAAATAGACTGGCGTAGCTTTATGCTATTCAATTAAATATCCTTACATCAGTAGGAGTATAACTAGAGACTGGAAGGGGAAGCACCTGGTAAAAATAGAAGCTTGAATTGTCTTCAGGTATCTACTTCTCTCTAGGGCTGAGGGTAAAGTTCCCGAAAAGTCCTTGAAATCTGTAACTCATGGGGTATTGTAATGGTGGGAGTGCCATCCTTCCAACCTAAAATATCATCTTTTTAGCAAATGAAACAATCCGAGGTTTGGTAAGCGTAAGACTCACACAGTCTATTTGTGGTATAGTTGGAGTCTATTGGGGACACTAAGTGGCAACAGACTGACCAGGTAAATCCATAGTTCTCGTAAGTGTGTGCATATTCAGAATTTAGTAAACAATGGAGAATAACCTGGTGTATCCGAAACCAAAAGTCCCATGCATTTAATTCACTGGGAGAAAATAACTGCAGCATGTAGCACAAAAATCTCAAATAAACAGAGACATGTAAGTATCTTTAAGGTGTTGACATTGTGTGGAATGGTACACAGTGAATGGCGTTAACATTAAGAGCTTAGGGTGAATGTTAAAACCGCAGCTGTGATGGATGTAGCAATGAGGGAAGGATAGTTCATAGGATGTTGATTGAGCCATGAAGCAACTGGCTCTTGGATATAATCAATGTGGAAGGATTTTATTTAAACGAATACTCTTGATGAAAATAACTCCACTAATAACACAAAAAATACTTCAAGGGAGATTACTAGTCATTGTAGTTGACTGTAATTTTTGAGAAAACATCAATTTGTGGGGTAGGATTTAATATGAAAAATTGTTCCAGTGACCTATTTACACTAGTCAGGCCGTGAATGCTGAGAAAAAAGAAAATAAAGCAAGCGGTGACGATTTTAAACTGACAGACAGATCTTGTTGTGTTAAAGCTTACATTTTCAAACAATGTTCGGCCCACCATCGCTCCAAAATGATACAAAGTTGCATTTGTTTTTCTTTGAAATGACATAGCCCCTGGCAAAACAATTTCACTGGATACTTGGGTTATCGGGCTTCCAGAGAAGGACATGATTAGCTTGCTTATTATGGTGGAAAACGTGACCAGCTAACTGTAGACAACCCTGTCTCAGTCTGATGATGGTAGACATAGGGGGAATGGCACGAAACAAAGTGGAGTTATGGAGATGTCGTTGCCAAGAGATATTGTGCACAGCATGCATCATTCGTGTGTAGGTGCCATTGATGGATTTAGTGATTTGATCAGGTTTTTAATTGGTGTTTTCTCAATGAAATTGGAAACATCTAGGCTTTTTGGGTTGTTTGTTTAGTGAGGCCCAGAGATCCAGTGTAGTCGTTAATCATTGCATACATGTATAACAGATGCTCATTGAAACAACTATGTGGGAAGGCAATCCCTAGGATAAAGGTCACAGGATTGACCTCCTTTTGATGGATAGATCATCTTATGGAAAAAACATATAGCATTGTTAATTTCTAAGCAAAATTACAGGGTACCGGTCACATAACATATTTATATAAACCATAGATCATTTTAGCTGGTACAGGCTTGGTACTTCACAGAGGCATTGGAGGTAATTACCTCAATGCCCCTGGTCACTGCATCTGTGCCCCTGTGCCTACTGGAACAATTCAAGGGACACCAAGGCAGCTGGACACCACTGGACACCACTGCATCTATGCCTTGGTGTCCCTTGAATTGTTCCAGTAGAAGTTTGCATTTCTCCTGTAGGGATGCCCTTGAATATGCCATGAGAAATATATTTGGCTATAAGGACATTGCAGATTTGCCCTGTAAACAAATTATAGATAGGTAGAATAACAAGCAATTTTCTACATGTTCCAAAATGGCTTCAATTGCTTGTTGTTCTACCTACATGTATAGGCTCCCCTAAATTAACTAAGCACAGAGAAGGTTTGCTAAGCAGTACCATAGAAATGTAACACAGAGAAAAACTGGCATCTGTGTCAGCTGTGAACGCCCTCTATATCAGCTGTTGACATGGAGTATCGATTCCATATGCCATGCCTGTATAGCAACATAAAGCAGGTCAACCAATGGGAAAGCTGAAATTTGCCATACAGCCAAAATGGCAATGCGCACGACTTACCTCAAAGTAGATACACACAGATAAGTTACGTGCACAACATTCTACAGGTTTCATTTGGATGACGGTGATCTACTAACCAAAATACCATGTATGTTGTAACATATTTAAGTGGTGCTCAGCAGAAATTTGCTCGGTACATAAATTTGTCTGCTAAAACCTCCACGAAATTTGACATAACGGAACATAGTACATGAGAAGTGCTCAAATAATGATACGCTGTGTGTGGGTGTGCATTTTGTAATGTGTACGCACACGCATACACACCGGATAACTGACCTCTAACATAAAACACATTCTATAAAACAGTCTTTTCGATTATGATTTTTCTGTCCTGTAAAAAGGCAACTGGTTCCAATTAACCAATTATCATTCATGTTACACCAATGGAAAGGGAACAATATTCAGCTTCAGGAAGTCTTTTGATCCATAAATCTGTGCTGCTCAGTACAAGAACTATGGTAGTTCAAGTTAATCATAACAATTTGTAGGTTTTTTTAACTGACTGCATACGCTTGAGAAGGAAGGTTAACTCGTTTAACAAAAAAGGGAACTTGTTCCCCTACTAAAATTAACTTATAACATTTATGATTCAAAACAGATTACATTTTCTTTACAAAAGTGCATAATCCATAGAATTCGCTTGTAGCGAACTCAAGATACTGGTTTTATATGAAATTTTGCATCTGTGGAACAAAATTTGCATGTACTGTGGCTCTGAAAACATCGACCATACAAGTGAGCGCTAATGTTTCGTTATGCCCAAGATGAAGTGAAAAGTATATATATATTTTTTTCAAAGTAATTTAATCCTTAAAAAGGGAATTGTTGTGGGTTATAGTTACCATTAAATGTGATTTTCTTCGATCATTGTTTTTATCTCTCCGTTTTTAAGAGAGTGTTCTGGAGATCCCTGAACCTAGAGTTATTTTATCTGGATATCTTTCGGAGTCAGAGCTTGAAGGTTGACTCAATGAAATGTTCAATGCTCAGTATGTGACAGCCATGACGCATGCTATTATTTCATCTCATTCAGAGTATGTGTGCAACCAAACTGCAGTGACATTTTCCCTCCATGATCTATCCATGAGATACTGCTCAATTTCTGGCAAATGTGATCGTCTGACATTTGGTCTCTATCCAAGTTGACTGAAGCAGAAATCCAAGATTTTGATCTGAATTTAATTGTCGGGGAAATTGTATTAAACAGGCAATCAAGTGCACTGAGGTAAATCCTTTATAAGGAAGTGGAAATGAAGTTTGTTTTGGTTTGATTTTCCAGGGACCTTTTTACTTGCCTACGGGGAGTGAAAATTGTGATAAGATTTCCAGTTACAGACATTACAAACCAAACAAAAAGCGGCACAGAAAAGGCTTCGAAGTAAAGTGATTTTTTTTCATTTTCCCCGTTTTCTTTTTTACCTTGAAGCAAGAGTTAATTTATAAGGTTTGATTTATTTTGCAGATGTTAAAGAAAATCCATTCCATTATTCCATTCATTCAAACTTTTCTTTGAATTAGGCCGTGTCTGAATTGGTGACTATGGCTACGGCTATGGTTACAGCTGGATAGCCGCGTTATTTTGCATTGAGCTATTAGACATCCTTAGCAATGCCCTTGGCAACAGTTGTAGCCGAAGCTGTAGCCACCAATTCGGATACGGCTTTAGCTACAACAGATGGCTGATGGCTGGTGTTGTTCCAGTTTAATGAAGATTTCTTGCTTTTAGAACAATATCACATCCAAGTAATAATTAATTTAGTTGTGCCCAATAAAATACTTTCTTTAATGCTCTCCAAGTCTTGAGGAGAACTGTCTGGATGGTCCTCTGACATACACCAGTGCGTTCACATTTGCAGCATATTTGATTCGATGACGCATGGAAAAGAACAAACCTTTTTACATTTGTGTCCACAAACATGGATGCATCACACAGCATCACACAGCTGCTGCCATGGAGTAGATTGGGAAACTAGGAGTCTGCCTCATTTGGATAAGAACTTGTCCTACTGTTTATCTATTTACTGCCCAGGAGTAGATTGGGAAAACTGGGAGACACTCAGTTCCGATAAAGACTTGACTGCTGTTTATCTATCTACTACAACCTTGGAGAAGATAGGAATAGGGGATGGGGGGGGGGTACTTGGACTTTCACTTTTGGGGTGTATGGGGGACTTCTTGTTATTATGTTCACTATGGCAGAGTAAGGTATAAATTGGTCTGAACCGACCTGCTCTAGTCATCATCAGGAGACTTCAAGGAAGATTTGATGGAAGCCATAATCGTAAAAATGGTTGGTGTTGTATTTGACCTTGTAGCTGTAATGGAATGATTAATACATGAAGTTTTATGAAAAGTGCTGTGTCGGGCAGAGGTATAACTCTGCAGGAAATCCAGGTTAGCTTAAAATAACAATTTGAAAGAAACATTTCTGTGGCTTTACAGAGTTTACTCAAACTTGCGGTAGGGACTAATTGACTGAAATTGCAATGCCCCATGTCAACTTCCTGTAGAACATTTGATGGAAGCGGTTTCATGTACACTCTCATTCAGTCTAAATTATGTGAATGTTAATTTTGTTTTACTTATTTAGGCTAAGAGTGTAATTGAAACAGGAAAACCTAGATCAAGATCTGGGCATGATTTCAATAAGATTCATCTTAAGATGAGTTGTTAGTACTGCCATTTGTAACGTGACATCATACTTTGTCTAGCAAGGAAGATCGATGCACATCTAAGGATCAGTCTTAGCTCTTCGTGAAATCAAGTCCTAAAGATTTGAGATTGAGACAGATCTGAATGTATGACTGTGCTACAACATTCTGGACCTGAAGCCCTTATGTGTTACTTACATAATGCAAAAGTTTAGAGAAAAATAATTGGATAGATGTGTGTGACATCAGAAATTTGAAAATGTGGCAGTTCATATAGTCATCATGTCTTCAGATTGCTCCAAATTGTACATAAAGAAAGCACCAAAGCCTTGAAGTGAACCTTTTGAATTGACGTCATCCAGTTGCCATCTTAGAGGTAAATCAATGGTAAAACAATTGAAACGCACATTGTATGCGCAGCATAAAGAATAGGCCAATTAACAACCTCTGTTTGATCTCTACGCGAGGGTGCCCTGCTTGAAACTGTTAAGTTTTTGTCGTGACCTCCTGGACACTGTAACTTTACCACTTACTTGTATGTAACTCCAGTGCAAAATCTGTGTTTTTCAGATAAAACACATGGTTTAAGTTTTTGAGGAGATATTTTCCTGGTGCTTTTGCAATTTTCCTCTGAAAAGGGTTGTTGCAAATATCATGCCTTATAAAGCAAGGCCGTAGTAGTAAGCTACTCTTCTGGAATTTTGTTGAATTTTAGGCCAAACCTTAACCATGGCCAAACATAAACCCTCCCAGATTGACCTTGTTGGTTTTCCTTACAGTTTCACACCTGCTCCAGCTGTTTGCTTCATACATTGACTTTCTGTTTGTGGTAATAAGATGTTATTTCTGTCATGTTGTTTGTTCTTTCACAAGGTGCTATAAGTCCACCAGCTGTAAAGAGCCCCCCTCCTACTGCCCACGCCCCCATCCAGCCCTTCAGCCAACAACCGATTAAACCCAGTCCACTCCACCAGAAGATGTCCCACACTCTACCTAGTAAAGGAAGTGCGAGGTCGTCGTTGGGGTCGGCAGGCAGTCAAGGGTCATACGGGAGCAGCCAGAGAGAGCCTGACCGATACTTTGAACAGCGTTCTCCAAAGGTAAGATTGCTTAGACCTGCTCTGTTAAAGTAATGCTATACACCACAGTAGCACACTCAAAGATATCAATAATGGCTTTGTAAGTGTCTGAAGTGCATTTCAAACAAACCCTTAACCTTATGTCATGGGAAGCGTTTTACTGGAATCCTGCCCATGTGTAATCCATTCAACATGGTTACACCATGTACCTGTAGTAACTCAACGTCGAACAAGACATGTTATCAATTTCTAACCTTGGCTTGAAGCCCTAGGCTGGCTCATCATCAGAGTAATGAGTTGTAGAGTGGGTTAAAGGTACAGATTCGACGCCCCAAATTTTCCCAAGGAAAGCACTGACTTAGTTTGGTCAAATGCACTTTATGAAGTAGAACAGTCTGCCATTTAGAAAAATTATCCATATGGATATTCACTCAAGTTGCAAAAAATCATGATGGCGTCACGTTTCTTCCCTAGCAGAGTCTTTTTCAAGTGATAACACAACACACACACACACACACATACATAAAGCAGTCCAATGGAAAAGAGGTTAAAAGAAAGGAAGGGGAATGACTTGAGGTCATTAGACATGGCGCGTCGTGGCGGAGCGGTTTAGTTCATCGGACCCAAGCTTTGTTGTTATCAGCAGCAGCATGCGGGTCCGAATCCCGGTCATGACATTTGTGTCCTTGAGAAGGCACTTAGCCATAATTGCTTTGTAAAAAGTTGGGAAGGTAGTGCATTCTGCTCTACCAACCTGGCTCCTAGTGGATGATACCCAAGCCTACATCCTTACGGACTGTGAAGGGGGTAACCCTGTTTCAGCCCCAGGAGTAGGTGGCAACGTGCCCCTGGTGGCAGTTGATTTGGGTTGACAGCCCAAATCAGTTAAGTGCAGCTCTCACCTTGAAGTGGCCGCCTGGCCTTGTGAGTTGGGCGATATCTCATATAAAAAAAACCAAACAAACAACAGCTTTGGCATTTATACCACAGGTCATTTTGATGGCTGCAGCAGCTTGCAACAGCTAATTCCTTTTATTTTCAACCATCAAGTTTGACAAAATTTGGTCAAGACACAGAACTTAAGTGTATGTAAGAGTTTCTAAACATTTTAATGTTGTACCTCATTTGCAAAGGTGTATAATAAAGGAATCTGCTAGCATTGATTAGGTATCCACTTTGCTTGAATACTTCCCATTCTCAGTGGCATACTTGATTGTAAACAGGGAAGTGTGTTGTGACATATTCAATCCAATGGCGTCAGTACGATTGTACCTAGCGAGGTCTTTCTGTCAGTGTCCTTAACTCTTACTCATGTTGACTGTATGCTAGACTCATAGGATATCATCAATTTGGGCATTATAGACACCTTGTTGGTAGGTCTCGCAAATACATTTTTTTGGAGGTGTGTTAAATCAGACATAGTATGTGGTATGCTACTCTGATGAAAGTATGGGTGTTTGGCTTGCAGCATTATTGACACTTCCAAACTACCCCCATCTTGGATGGCACAGTGGTGGTAAAATACAGACCTGTACATTTGTTGTCATTTGCAAGTGTTTCATAGTGTATGAAGAAAAGAAGAGTTTTAGTGTTTGGGCTGTCGGAGGGGAGGGGGCTGGAGGTGAGTGTAAGGAAAGAATGTGTGGTTCAGGATAGGGAGTTAGTAAAAAGTTGTAGGCCCCCTACATTTGTACATTTGCAGAGTGCATATTTCTGAAGAATACCAAAGCGGAACTGGCATCATGATCGTAGCTGGCCTGTGGTCTTACATGGAATTATGAATTCTAACCCAGTTACTGACCATGCTGGCCCGTCATACACAATATAATAATGACAGTGCCCATTGTGATGTGACGGCCAGGCAGTAACTGGGTTAGAGTTCATAATTTCATGTACAGCCACAGGCCTGCTATAACCCTGACGACAGTCCCCCTTTAACCTAAACTTTGGGCTCTGACTATTTTAGAATTTCCTATCTTTGTCTGTCAATTCTAACACACGTTGTCTTTCCGTTTTTCTCCCCTTTATCTTCCAGCCAAGTAAGACCCTCGCAGCTGGCCAAGATTTGTAAGTACACTTTAAGTTCTGTCTTGAAGATGATAACAATATTTATTATGTCAAACTAAGAAATGACCTGTTCTTCCTCCAAGTTGGGAACTCATTACTATTTTGGGAGCTCGTTATTTAAGCAGCTTATTCAGGTCAAAGGTCAAACACATGAATCACTCTCAGAATGTGTGAAACAATTATCAGGTGCAACTAGAATTTGACAAATTCAAAAGTTTATGGTGTTGTCAAATGTCTTTCTAAATCTGTTTGTGCCATATTTCTTTACAACTATGGGGGAAAGTACTTGTCTTTTTAGATAAACACAAACCACTTTTCCCTGAAACACTTGTAAATTTCTCATATTTTTACAAAAGTGGATCTGTAAAACTTGTCCCACTAGGAAAGGAAATGAAAAGCTAAACTACTGAGTGTTGCGCAGACCGTCTTCACAGAGGCTATTGTTTGACCTACTTTAGTATAATTGTCGTCTGACATCTTCTGTCTTCAATCACAATGACAGGCCATAGTACATGGGTCATCTCTAGGCAGGTGGTAATCTTAGCCCATGGTGTGGACGGGGAAGTGTGCTTAGAGTAATGTACAATGACACAAGACAAAGTCAGCTGCCATGGTCATCTTATGACCTAATGGTTTCACCTGGATCTGACAACCAATCACAGCAGTGCAGCCAAAACCCTTGAGTTTCTCTTTTTGAACACACTCAAGTCAACAATGAAGAATTGTTCAAAAAATGAAACCAAGGGGTCAGATTTTACAAAGCCTCAATTTCTCATAAATTAGTAAGAAAATACCAGCAGCAGTGAAACCCGAACTTGGTGCATTTGAGTCCAAATATTGCTTTAAAATTTTCTGCTAAGCAAAAATATGTAGGATACCAGTTACATAGAGACCATGTAGAATGGTGCTTTAGCTGGTAAGCGTATTCTGGTAAGCATAATTTTATTGAACATAGCTCATTGGGTCCAAGCTGTTAGCAGAAAGTATTGCCTTGTACATTTTTAATTTAAACTTAAGTTTGTGGCTAAGAATTTAATACGGCTTCGGCCACCAGGGCCCGTTTTCATAGAGCTGCATATCAAGCACAAAAAGGAGCTAAGCACAATATAGTTATGCTTACCAGGCAAGGGTTACCAGCCAAAATGCCACATCATGCGTGCCATCTGTGACTGATATCCTGCTAAATTTTGCTAAGCAATTTTTTTCTCCTAAAGCAGCTCCATGACATTGGGCCAAGGATGTAAATTGCAATGCACCGTCGAAAGATAACCTATTTCTATGTGCTTTTTAAGATTTTCCTGTGTAAAACAAATTTGGTTCTGATGTTTACCTACAAATATAGAGATGGCAAGAAAAGTTAAAATGCTTCTTCATGATTCAGTACCTGAATCTCAATGAGAGCCCATGTTTGTACCATTTGAGTTCCTAAACACTAAACCATTCTACCAACATCAGGAGTAGGTGTGGTTACAAGTATTCAATATAAACTTAACCTGCATTGAAGTCTGGTGGCCCCGTGCTGCACTGTGTCTAGTGTCTAAGTGCTTGCCAGACTGGCTCGGTGCTGCACTGTGTTAAAGTGCTTGCCAAGACTGCGCAGACATTTTATGAGCTGCTCCTGGAAAAGGCTTATCCAGGGTCAGTTGTAAGCCCCACAATTCATTCACTGGGATGTCAACAACTGTCTGCATCCCCATCCGTGCTGTCACACACTGGAAAGTGCATGTTTGACACACCGCTGCACGTGGGAAAATCAACACATCTTTAATTTTGTCTGTGCTGATTTCTAGAAAGGAAGATTAGTAGACCGAACACTGTTGACATAAGTATAGATATTGAGTTGTGGGGTTTGTTTCATTTATAAAATACATGTAGCCCCTAGATGGAGGGAAGCAGTCCAGTGACATGTTGAGCCTCTATGACATGTCTGCAAGTAACCTCAGTCGACACTGAGGTGACAATACACAGGGGGGTGTTGTGATCTGTATTAACCAATTAACCTCAGCAATCCCTAACAAGAACATTTATCTGACAGAGCCAGTGTGTGAGCATGCAGAGCATGTTCTGAAAAGACTTGATGGTGTTTCTGTCATCATTATTTATCGCCCATTCACTTTCAACTCTCAAATTTATTTGTCCACAGCATCAAATATCAGTTACAATTTAGTGGGAGAACGACAGATAGAGTATTTATGATGGCTCTAAAGCAAAGAAACAATCATGTGCATCCATCTACATTGACAGTGTTGATAGACGGTTGTCATAGTGGGCGGGGCTTAATGGCATGACCTATGTGGTGCAACAAATTCTTACCTTAACTCTACTGAAATTATGGAGCAAAAGCTGATGAAGGAGACAAGTTCACCTCTGTGGGACTATCAGCCGAGCTCATTATTATGAGGATAGTTCTAGAGCAGGAGAATAGAATTTGTGAGGGGCCATGTTGTTTAGCACACTGCACTCATGCTGTGGTGTTCTTGAGAGGTCATGACCCTTGTGTACTTGAGGAGGACAAGTGACCATTAATGCTTTGTCCTTCAGATTGGGCGTAAAGCCGTTGGGTCTCGTGTGGTTTGTAACACACGTAAAAGAACCCAGTACACCTATCGTTAAGAGAAGGGGTATGCACCCTGTGTTTTTCTGGCATGTTGGCTGCAGGATGCCCCTTAGCACCTTTTAAAAATTTACAATGAAAATCTTTTAAGAAATTCTGCTGTCACACCACAATATCTCTTCTAAAATACAGTTTACCTTCCCATCCGCACAGTCAGCTACCATATTTGAGTATTTGCTTTTCTTGAATTTTGCTTGTAGCTTTGTGGCCTCCTTTGCCTACGCACCCCAGAATGAGGATGAAATTGAACTGCAGGAGGGGGACTTGGTGAACGTTCTGGAGAAATGTGACGACGGTTGGTTCGTTGGGATGTCGGAACGCACTGGAATGTTTGGTACATTCCCAGGCAACTATGTGTACAAATATGTAAGTTGACTATCAAGATCTCTGCATGTTTAATGATACATTTATAGACATGTGTATTGGGGCATTTGATGACACACCTTGTTTGTCAGATCCAGTTTGGGTAAGATCATACAAATACAGTCAGGAGAACTTCGTGCTGTGGACGCCCTCAATGTTACAGGCATGCAATTTTTCAGCTGATTTCATTGTTCTTTGGTTTCTCAGCTGTGCAATTGAAAATTTAAGTATTTTAGTACAAGGTCTTGCTTTGACTGTAACTTGCTGTAACTTTCCTGTTTGTTTGACACTAATGTTAGCAACACACACAAAATACCAATACCTTGTTACATAAGGCTATGGAAAACTACCAGATTGACCAATCGGAAAGCTGTGATGTGCAATACAGCCAAAATGGCTGCTCACAAGAATTTCCGCAATGAGGACTTCAGCACTGCCATAAACACTGATAACAGTGAAACAGTGATACATGTAACTGAGTTCTTTTACTACACAATGTATGGGACCTACAGCTTTATGTCCCATCTGAAGGACAAAACAATAATGG